>JANHAO010006781.1:0-20923 GCA_026873985.1 Saraca asoca
ATTTGATTACAACTCAAGAAACAAACAAACAAAGATTGTATACTGCATCTCCAACGAGATAAGGGCAAGATCTGATTTAAATTTTTCTTTATAAATTGTCTACCACTCTTTAAATCTTTATACTACCTGATTTGGGACCTGACAGTGTCAATCATATGTATTAAGCTTACACAGCAAAAATTTTAAAATTTTCCCAATCTCAAATCATGTTGTTTACAAATGAATTTATAAGTTAGGTAAACTTTAAATCAGTAGTTTAAATTATACCTTCATGAGAGTTATTCTCAAAACCCTCAGTCAAATCTTAATTTGATCTTGAAGTAATTCCACAAACTCTCCAACTAGCCCCTTAATCAAGTCTCTTGGATTTTCCTCTAGCAACTTTTTTTTTATTTGATCTTTAACACCAACGGGGATCTATACGAACTAATTTGATCCAAAGATTCTATCAAGTTCACATAACAGGTAGAATAGAAAAACCAATCACTCAGCTTAAGAGGTGCTAGCTCTTTGAGTAATTACAAATTCACTATGGCAAGGTTAATGTTTAAATGTAAAGAAGAGATGAGAAGTGAGATCATACTGAGAGAGTTGGCACATAATACATATGCTAGGGTTGAATTGATGTACATCTTTTCAATTTAGCTTTTCTCTTCTTTAAATAGGAGAGTTTGGAGCACAAGCAAGAGTGAAGAAACTTCATGAGTGATACATAGGTTAGGGCTACCCCTTGCTTGTGCCATCCATTCAAAGCCTTTCAACCCTTTAGTTGATTTTGTAGCATAAGTAAAAGTAATAACATGAATGGTACACAAGCCAGGGTTACTCTTGTGTCATCTTATGTCATCCACTTACTTAATGGACTAGCAACATGAAATGTAAAGGTTCGACATATATAAAATTCTATATAATTTATTCCCCTTAGATAAGAGAAACTAGCATAGTGATAGAACATGAACTGAATATTAAAGATTCTTCCATCTTTGCACTATGCATGTAAATCTAGATACATTATTGATGCACTTCCCTCTGATCTAACAACAACCTATTTGTCATTTGAATAAACTCTTTCCTTATGCTTTTAGCCCCTGCTCCTAATACAGTATAATGATATATGAATGGAAATGTCCTTTATATCTAAAAAATTCATGAAGTCTACTTTCTTATAGTACTATAGAGAACATTTTATCAAAGAACACATGAAATTTACATAAAAGCAAACTTGTAGAATGAAATTTACTCCAAATTGAAAAAAATTAAATTAAATTAATAGCAATAATATTCATAATTTAATTGACATAACATGTTCAACAAGCTAGAAAAGAGGGCTAATAAAACAACAATTACAAGATAGAGACACATAATTTAGAATTTTCAAAGATAGCATTCATGAATCATGAAGAGATTTTGAGAACTTATATACATAGACATAAATCCAAGAGACAAACACCATAATATTGAAAGTAAAAGCTAAGGTAGCAGCGAGTAATGAACCTGGAGTTTAACTAGATAAAATCTCACTAAAAATAGAAAAATCATAGCAATGAACAAATTGATTCTGATGCAAATCAAAGAAAGAACAAAAAAAAAAAGTGAAATATCATAAAGAAATAGAAGAAGAACCAAGAGTTTCCTTTGCTATAGAGCAAATTGTGAGCAACCAAACTACAAAGCTTAAAAGCAATGGTTTAGAGTTTGAAAGAGCTGAGGGATCATGAGCAAACCAAAGATCAAGACCAATTTCAATTCTAGGAAAAATTATGTTGGCTGATAGTTTCCAAAAAATGTGGATGATAAATCGCTAATAAGAGCTGAAATTTTGTTTTGTGGAAAAATGCTAGGACGGTTAGGTAATTGCTACCTATAGTTGATGCTAACGGTAGTTGTGGCAATCACCACTATAAAAATGCCATTAAACTCTTATTCTTTAGTAGTGTTTAACAGGAGATATATTAAGATATCAGAATAAAAGGAAGAAAATAAAATACTTTACTTTTCTTATTTTTTTCCCTATTTTTCATTGTTTAGATGAATTAGCCAGTCAAGGGAAAGGAAAATTAGGAAGAAAATTTTGTATGCCTAATATATATGCAAGAAATTAAATATACACTAAATTAACAATCTTATCTTTCTATTTTTCCTTTAGTTTTTATAACACCTCAAAATAGTCAAGATATTTAAGTTAGCTTAGCAAGACCAAATGGGTAGCTAGGATACAATTAAAACGTATAAGGGTATTAGGCCAACCAACCAGTTGATTGAAATATTGGGACCTAATCAATTAGACCCGGTGGTTGACCAATCACTTAAGGCCAGTCAACTAGTTTGCTTTAGATAGGTAAAAGCTAGAAAATCCTAGAATGTAAACAAAAAGTCTTTAACATTAGAGAGCTCTCTTGAATGAGAAAATAGTAATGAAGGCCTTGTTTCACAATTCTCAATCCTAAAGTTAACTTCTAAGGGACCTAATTACACAAAAGGATTCATTTATGTGTTTAGGTTGAGGAGAACACTCTCTTAAGATGAGTAGAGGTTTTTTTTTGGCTCTTCACTTTTTATAATAAAAAGTTATATAGCATGTGTGTGTATATAATACAAATTTCAAATTAGCCCTAAATGTATTTATACCTATGAAAATTCGAAATAGCTTGTATGGTTGTTAATTTAAATATATGTTTGTTGTATTTATGAAATGTATGGGTTGTATTTAGGTGATATATATATTTGATTAATATTATATAATATTAATAGGATTATAATCTGTAAAGAATGTATGATGCATGTTGTATGTATAGATATATGAGTTGCATGTGAAGATGTATGCTTAACTATGAAAAAGATAAACCAAATGAGAATTTTTAAATAAATTATGGTAGGATGTAGGATAAAGCCTACAAATTAGATATTGAAGCTGATTATGATAAATTATACATGATATGACTAAAGAAGACTATAAGCTTATCTATGTTCTATGATGTTTGCCAATGTTGCAATTGCTTATGATCTAAAGGCTACGAATAACTAGGTGGACCTAGTAGAGTACTAAGCTATGTGGAGCTAGGAGGGATGTTAATATGATTTATGATATAGCTTTAGGCTATAGATGAAATGTTGTGATATAGTTTTAGGCCATGAAACAATAGCTACATTATAGTTTTGAGCATATCATATGCAGTATGGTTATGGGCCATCACCCTCTACTTAAATATGTATGTATGTTTGGTATGGTAATGTTGTATGATGGCACAATGATTATGATGAATGAGTTGTTATAATTTGAATGATCTTGAATCCAGAAGATGAAAAATTTTGTTTTTATAGCATGAGTTAAATTTAAGTATATATGCATATAAATATATAGATATTTTGATATTTAGTATATTTATGGCCTAAAATATTTTCCACCCATAGGGTTAGCAATGGAAACTCCTTCTTAATGAGTCATTGTACTTAACCTTCATTTATCATTTTAGATCCATGTACTTCAATTACCCCTATTGCTTCAGGGCATCCACCTACCTTCAAATTGATGTAGGAATTTAGTATGCATATTGTTGACAGTAAAATTTGGTCAATAGGTGTAAGTCCAGTGTTACCCCAAACTGTAAGTTAGGAGTGTGAGCTAATGGGAAAGAAAGAAGGAGAAGAAGAAGGGGAACAACAGAAACTAGATGCTTTTATCATGGTTTGGCTAAAGCCAATCGGCCCTTACGTCCATGGTAAGTTGTATTAAATCTGTTTTATGGTTTTGTCTGTGAGATTCAATAGAGATACAATGCTAAGTTACTATTCTGATAGAATGTCTGCATGCAGTCTATTTTCCTCTCTTTTTTTTATAGAGGTTCCCCTATTTATAGGAGAAGGAAGGGTTGCAAGTGTAATTTGACAAGTAACAAAATGATTATTTTCGCTACATCAGGCAATAAATGCTTGGCGTTTGATAATAAATGCTAGGCAAATTATTGTCAAATTGTTAGGGGCTAATGTATTGGTTTTGGAGGCTGAGTTGTTAGTTAGGAATACGTGCCCTTAGCTGATGACTAGACTTCCATACTTATGCTCATCTCGCTACCTCGATGACCTGGGCCTGTATTGGGTGACTTGCTCGTCACGGATTGGTCTTGTCACTAGATTTGTCTAGAATGAGTCTATTGAAGGATGGCTGGATGCTGTGTTTCACTTAACGAGCTGGTGCCCTTCCTAACGAGCTAGGTTCTCACTTTGTCTTCGGCCTATGCCTCAAGTTCTCTCTTAACAAGATGACACCTCGCTAAATGACTTCATCTGTCAAGTGATTTAGGTCTCCCTATAGTTGGACTCAACTTCTTATTGGGCTGTGGTTGGCCCGCTTTGCATAATCCAAAAAACACCCATAACATCAAGCTTTCCAACTCTCAGTGCACTTTGCAGGCTAGGAGTTGTATTTCACAAATAAAGTTTTTACTCACAGTTTACAGCATTGTCAAATCTTTCATCTACAGTTCGGCATTTAGTCAAAAGTTTTTGCTTATAACCGGTCGTATTGTCATTTTGGGTCTTTATCTCTCACTTCATCTATACCAGGCTATGCCTCCCACTGTGGATGCTCTTTAGCTATTAGCATGATAGTCTTGCTTTGTTGCAGACCGTTTGATTCAGTGTAGTTAAATATCCTCCAGTTTTTTTGGTGAAGTCAGGCTCGTCTATATAAGGTGCAGGAAATCCTCTCCTTTTCTTCATAGAGTCGCCAAATGAGTGCATTGGATGATTCCATCATACTTTTAAGGTTTGGCCAACATCTTTATGTTTTGAGGCATGAATGGTTTGTTGCATAAGACTACGAGGCATGAATGGTTCACTGTATGTGGTTCTCATGGGGTATTCTTCCCTAAGAACTATGGGAACTTGCTTGTAACCTCCTCTTGGAGCTAACAAGTTTAGCTCCCCCTTTTTTGTTCTTTTGTACTCTGACGAGCTAATTGCTCGATTTTTGGCTATGACTAGGAGTTACGGCGTAGATGGAGGAGCTTCCGACTTTGGAGGAGGCTTAGGCAGAGGAGCTGGAATTGTCTGGTTTGCTTGCTAGTCTTGCAGCTTGTCACGACTCAGTCCTTTCAATCGAGTTCTATTGTCCTCTTGTCTGATGGTGTCGAGTGTCTCTAGATCTTCAGGTAGCTCGATGAAGCTAAACGATGCTTTCCTTGCTTAGGAGGACTAGGGAAAACTTATATAGCCTCTCTGCTTGCACCCGACACTATTTCTCCCACTATAGGCACCTCAGAAGATGCTCGATTTGGATGGGCTATCAGCTTGGGCAAAGGTAGGGCTGGAGCAATTCTTTCTTTATATCATAGCTACAAGCTTGTTGGCATTCAGTCTTTCCTTAGTCAGTTATAGGCTTGTTTTGTCTTGTATTCTCAATCCTTTATGTAGTTTTATCTCATTGAAAGAGGTTTTGTAATGAAACTTTGCCTCTTGTTGTTCCTCCTGATTATGCTATCATAGCGATTTCACAGGTTACCGCTGGCAACATTAGTCCCTGCAAATCATAACTCAAAAGTTATTAGGTAAGGTGAGTGCTTGTTAAGCCAATCCGCCTCAAGCGATATTAATCAAACTAATGCAAAAGGGGACTCTAGTCAATAAACTATGACTTTAAGAGGATATATGCCATATTTGGTTAACCAATTGATTGTGTCAATTTATTTCAGTCAGCAATAGAATTGAGCACTAGAGTGCTTTTATTGAACATGAGCTCGGGCACCAGAGCACTAGAGCGCTTCCACTGGTGCGAGGTGAGATGTCTACATAGGTCACATAGATGCATCTTAGCTTGGGCAAGAGTTTAGTGCTAAAACACTTTTTGGATGCGAGGTCTTGAAAGGCTACGTGAGAGAGCTTTGATCCACATAAGAGTTTGGTGCCATTGGCACTTCTTGGACATGGCTTTGATATCATCTATGTAAGAGTTTGGTACTTGGGGCAATTCTTAGATGCAAAGTTTGAGAGTAGTCCGTGCAAGAGTTTAGTGCTTGAGGTACTTCTTGGACGTGGCTTGCGCAAGGGTTTGGTGCATGGCTAGCACTCCTTAGACGTGAGGTTTGAGTTGTCCATGCAAGAGTTTGTTGCTTAAGGCACTTCTTAGATGCAGCTCGTGCTAGGGTTTGGTGCATGGTTAGCACTCCTTAGACACTAGATTTGAGAGTAGTCCACGCAAGAGTTTGGTGTTGAAGGCACTTCTTAGATGTGGCTCATGCAAAGGTTTAGTGTATGGTTAGCATTCCTTGGACGTGAGGTTTGAAAATGGTTAGCACTCCTTGGATGCAAGGTTTGAGTGTTTGGAGTCATGACCCGCTGCTAGTGATTTGCAATTCCACGAGTTATTTGGTATGCTTCTGCTGGCTTTGTAAGTGATTGTCTAATTTCCCACAGCTAGACTATCATGATTACTCCTACCTTTAACATGCATGCGCGCTGCTATTGTTAGTCAATTGTTGCCATTTGTTGAACCGTTAGATCGTGGGTAGCTGATGGGTTCCTAGATCCAAAAATGATGTCGTGTGCCTTAAAGGCTGAAAAGGTTTCTCTCTTCCTCCTCACTTGCCATTTCAAACTTGAAGTTCTTGAACTTTCTACACTCGTTCTCTCCATCAACTGCTGCCATCACTTTTGTCATATGCCACTACCAACATTGCTTTTTTTTCCCTAGTGGTTGCTTGGGTTCCATTCACTGGAAAACACTTTTTCATTCATCCTTAGACCCTCTATTTCAATCAGTTGCGGTAAGTCTTCCTTCACTTTGTCATTTTTGGATTTTTCCATTTTGTAGCTTGAGGTTTATCTGCCATTGTTTGAGGGATGAGAACATTAGCTGATTGAGGTTAATTATTTATAGATTCCCTTTTTTGTCTGGTTTGGTTTATTTGGTCAATTTTGTTAGCAGACTCTTGATTTTTTGGTCATGATTTTGAGCATAGCATTTGCTCTTCGGATTTTGTGATTCAATTGTAGAGTTTTTTTTGTGTTGTCCACTAGAGTGCTAGTCATAAATAGGTGGTTTAGGGTATTCATGGCCTATCACATGGGAAGCTATTAGCCTTAGTTTTTGGCAGGGTTTTTTTGTAGTGACCTGACCGATCTTTTCCCCATGTGTAGATGGGCGTAGGTCATAGGCATTGCCATTACCAAAGTAGGAATGAAGATGATGAACCTGACTCCTCGGCCCAGAATGTGAGGCTAATATGACATCTTGGTGAATCGACCTCAAGGAATGGAGACGTCACTAGAGATTTTATTACTCATCTTGATCCTATTGGGGTTTAGGAGGTTGTTGCAGGCTCACGACCTGGTCATCACGTGTTTAGTCTATATGTTTCATCTGTTTGTTTTCACAAGCTTCAAGTCATAGTCCATACATATTACAGCCTCATGATTCCCTCTCTGGATGACTATGTAACCTATCCACCTCTGGGGTTCATTGCTATTAGTTTCCTGCACCTCTTTGGGGCTTAGGATCCTGATACACCTTTTTATTGTCAATTTTCTGAACAAAGTGAGACTTAGCCTAACTTAGCTCACTCCCAATTCTTACATCCAGCTCATTTTCCTAGCATTAATTTACTTAGGCAATGGTCTTCCACTACCTTCAGCTGAAGTTTTGCATTACTTGTTTAGCCTTAGGTGTGTGAGCACATCGAACGAGCTTTATTAACTTACGACTCAGTCGACGGCACACAAGAAGATCCTGCTAGGAGGGGATGCCAAAGGAAAATCTAACATAAGGTTATAGAACCTGTTGGTTTTACATCTTAAATCCCTCCTTACACAATCTCAAAAATTTTACGTATGTCGTTACTCTTGGTAAGTGAGCTTAGAGTCACAAGCTTAATAATTTATTCTGATCTGCTTCTGATTCTAACTTGTCTTATTTTGTAGATGGGACTGGCAGAAAGCCAACTCTACAAGTTAAAGAGCTAGGAGTCTTAGATCGGTTTGCTACCTCAAATAATCTTGGAAATGACTTTCATTTTGATAAAGACCTCCTTTGCTTCCACAAGTTCGCTCTAACCAAAGGCATTGAACTTATTGGGGAGATAGGCATTCATCCAGCGGTACCAGTTGGCCCAACTAGTTTTGTGAATTACGATAGGATAATGGAGCTCATTCTAAAGTCACCACCATCCTATGACAAGGAGATTTCTCTAGACCTCGATGTGGTCATAGCCCCCACTATTGAAAGTTAACCTTTGGCTTTGGTGATAGTTCCTTCACAAGAGCCAACTCTTGCTCCTTAGCCTGAGGTGGCAATTGAAATCGAGGTTGCCACCCCTCCCGAGCCTTCTGTTGAAAGATGAAGGGTAGAGAAAAGGAAGAAACAAGCCACTGCATGTAAGTGAGTTACGTTAAAAGCTAAAGTTGTGGAGCTACCCACCAAACCTAGCTCCAAGATGACGAAGTACATCGAGGTTCTAGTCGATAACATCGACATGATTTTAGGGTCCTGCGATAGGATTCAAGTGTTGGAGGCCGAGGAGTTCACTGTTGAGAGACTGGTGCACTATGCAACTCGTTATAACGTAGTGGTAAGTGAAGTCTTTACACTTCAATTTTTTTGCTTATTCTGTAATCTGACTTGGCTTTGACTTTTTAGGGTTTACTCACAATGATGAAAATAGATGAAGCACTCCAGGCTCACGACAAGGAGAAGGAGGACCTCAAAAGCAAGCTGGTTGCTACCTTTGCTAAGGTGCTAGATTTGAAGGAAAAGGTTAAGAACGCTGAGGCTGCTTTATCCCATGGAGAAGCGTATCATAAGGCCGTTGTAGTAAACTTTGGCCTAACTACCAACGACTTGGCCAAGGTGAAGATTGATTTGGAACTATCTGTACATCAAGCCGAGCTAGCAGTGTGATTGGCTTAAGTCATAGAGTAATAAGCTGGATCTGTGGAGTAGCGGGCCAAAATGGTGGAGCAGCGAGCTGAGGTCGCTGAAAAAGAGTTAGAGGCAATCAAGTGGGAGGTCACTCTCACAAAGGAGGAGGTCACTAAGGTTAAGGCAGAGACTGCTTCATTGATAAAGAAGGCAGAAACTAAGACTTGTGCTACCTTCTTTTACACTTTATGGGAGCAACACCCAGAGTTAGATTTCTCCTTCTTTGGCTAGCAAACCATCAAGGCTATCGAACGCTACAAGAGAAGGGCTACTCAAGCTGGCTCTTCCAGGAAGGAAGTGGACTCTGGTGTTGAAGCTTCTCTTGTTGGAGGCATTACCCAAGGGGAAGGTGATTCCCAAATTACTGAAGCTATTAGTTCTTTAGCAACAGACATTTCTGATGCTTCTCTCCCTGGTCCTTAGCCTCAAGAGGGTCCAATTCCTGATGCTTTGGCTCCATAGGCTATGAGCCTTGTACTTTTTGCTTTCCTTTTGAATTTTGCATTGTAACTCTTAAACTTTGTATAAACTTATTCTGCTAAGGATCGAGTGAACTTTTACTTGCTTTTTTTAAATTTTCATATTTGAATATGCAAGATGATAAATGTTGGTGTGAGAATGAAAATCAGGTGGACCACTTTAACAAACACTTCTTGCATAATACATTACTTCTCGTGTAGGATTTTATTGAAGGTTTAATTTTATACACATAAAAATTCAAAGAATTACATGAATGTTTGCGCTTACTAATTTTTACAAATAATAGGGGGCTTTATTGATAATATCGACAAAGATGCTCGGCATTTCAAGCCAGGAGAAACTCCGTTCCTTCCATATCCAGCAAATGGTAAGCCCTATCACTGATAACTCTTTTAATAAGGTATGGGCCCTCCCAGTTCATCCCCAAGGTCCCTTCACTAGCTTTACATGCTCCCAGAAGGACATGGCACAGAATAAGATCACCAAGCTTATAACTTTGAGCTTGCACTCTTCTATTGTAGTATCTCACGACTTGCTATTGGTAAGCTGCAATTCTAAGGTGGGCTTTCTCCCTTATTTCTTTTGCAAGATCCAAATTCCTAGCGAGCAGTTAGCCGTTTTCCTCTAGATCGAAAGTGACCCTTCGCTGAGATGCTACTCCAAGTTCTGTAGGAATTATTGCTTTGCACTTGTATACCATTGAGAAGGGGTTTTCTCCTGTGGTGGTGCAAGCTATAGTTCTATAAGCCCACAACACCTTTAGCAGTTTGGCCACCCATGCTCCCTTCTTGGTCTCCAACTTCACCTTCAAGATTTATTTGATAATCTTGTTGATGACTTTGACTTGCCTATTAGCCTATGGATGATCTATGGTTGAGAAGCTTTACATGATTTTTAGATCGTTGCAGAACTTGATGAACTGCTCGTTATTAAATTGGGTCTCATTATCAGTTATAATCTACTGAGGGACTCCAAGCCTGCAGATAATGTTGCTCCACATGAACCTTTCGATTTTAGCAGATGAGATCTCAGCGTACTTTTTCATTTCTGCCCACTTAGTGAAGTAATCAACAGCCACTACTACGTATTTGTAATTGCCATGAGCTGTTAGTAGTGATCCAATTAGGTCTATGCCCCAAATTGTGAAGGGCCATGGACTGACCATATGTGGTAGGTAGGCTGGTGGAGCTCGTGGGATCTTTACAAACCTTTGACATTTATCACACCTTTTGATGAGGCCTATAGCATTCTGCTTCATCATGGGTGAGTAGAACCCCTGTCGGAGAGCTTTTTGAGCCAGTGATAGCCTCCTAGTGTTGTTTCCACAATGTTCCACATAGATTTTCTCCAAAATGGTATCACAGTCACTGCCATTGATGCATCTCAAAAGTGGGGTTAAGAACCCTCTTTTATACAATATGTTGTTGTGGATGTAGTATCTGGTTGCCCTAGCTCATAGTTGTCGTGCCTCAAACTTGTCCTCTAGTAGCTTGCCATCTTGTAAATAATTCAGAATCAAGTTCATCCAAGAACCTGGTGCTTTGGTAATTGTCACAATGACATCATTCTGCTCAATGCTTGGGGATGAAAGGATTTCAACTGGAGTGGCCCCATGAAGTCAACATCTTCAGTCATAACTAGACAAGCTAAAGCATTAGCGTGTGTGTTTTAAGCTTATGATATTTGGTTGACTTCATACTGTTGGAAAAAATTCAATGACTTTTGAACATTTTGGAGATAATTGGTCATCTTCGACCGTCGGGCTTGGTATTCACCCCTTATGTGGTAGACAACAAGTTATGAATCACTGAAGATCCTTAGCCTTTCAACTCGCACTTCCTTAGCTAATCGTAACCTGGCTAGCAGCACTTCATATTTGACCTCGTTGTTGGTAGCTTGGAAACCAAACCTCAAAGCACAGAGGATCTTATGTCCCTCTGGGCTAATTAGGAGTACTCCTACTCCGGCCTTTTGATTGCTTGACAACTCGTCCATGTATAGTTCCCACGATAGGACTTCTAAAGTTTTTACCTCCTCTTGCATAGGCCCCGTGAATTTTACAATGAAGTCGGCCAGAGCCTATCCCTTGATCGTCGGCCTAGGCTTGTATTCAATATCAAATTGGGCAAGCTCAATTGGCCATTTAAGTAGTTGACCTGAGGTGTCTGTCTTTTGTAAGACTTGCCTAAATGAAAATTGGGTGAGAACTTTTATGTTGTGGGCTTGGAAGTAGGGTTGTAGCTTCCTCGATGTCATAACCAAGTAGTATACAAGCTTCTCCATGGGTGAATACCTCATCTCAGCATCCAACAATCTCTTGCTCACATAATAGATAGGGAGTTGAGCTCCTCCCTTTTCCCACATTAGGGCTGCACTAAAGGTGTGTTGGGACACCCCTAAGTACATAATCAGCTCCTTGCCTTGTTTCGGTTTAGACAAGAGTGGAGCTCATATGAGATACTGTTTAAGTTCTTGGAAGGCAACCTCACATTTTTACATCTATTTAAACTTCTTCGCCTTCTTCAGGATATCGAAGAAAGGAATGCATTTGTCCATTACCTTCGAGATAAACTTGTTGAGTGCCGTGACTTGGCCATTCAAGCTTTAAATGTCTTTAGCTCCTGTAGGGGATCGTATGTCAAGGAGAGCTTTAATCTTTTCTAGATTTGCTTCGATCCCCCTATTATTCACCATGAAGTCGAGGAACTTTCCCAAGGAGACTTCAAATGTGAACTTAAGCAAGTTTAATTTCATCTGGTACCTTTTCAGAATCTGGAACATTTTGTCTAGATGATGGACATGGTTGGCAAGCTATATGGATTTCATCAACATGTCATCCACGTACACCTTCATCATTCTGTCGATTTGCTTTCGAAACATCAGGTTCACTAATCATTGGTAAGTTGCTACCACATTTTTTAAGCTAAAAGGGCATCAACTTATAGCAATATAGCCCACAATCAGTGATAAATGAGTTGTGCTCTTCATCCTGTATGGCCATCAGGATTTGATTATATCCCGTGTAGGCATCCATGAAGTTAAGGAGTTCATGTCCTGCTGTTACATCTATGAGTTGATCGATCCTCGGCAAAGGAAAGCTATCTTTTGGGCATGCCTTGTTTAGGTCGGTGAAGTCTATGTACATCCTCCACTTTCCATTTTGCTTTTTCATGAGGATAGGGTTAGCAACCCAAGTGGGGTAGTAGCCTTCTCGAATAAACTTGTTCGCTAACAGCTTGTCCACCTCTTTTTTCAATGCGACATAGCATTCGACAGTCATTGACCTTCTCTTCTGACAAATTGGCTTGTACTGGGGATTGATATCGAGCCTATGTAATATAATCTTGGGGTCAATGCGTACCATATCTTCTTGGTTCCAGGCAAAGACATCTAGATTGGCCTTGAGAAATTCAGCTAACTATGCGTTCACGTCTGGTGGCAAACTCTTCCCTAACTTAAGGCATCTCTCTATATCCACTTCACTGACCTTCACTTCCTTGAGCTCTTCAATCGGATCAATAGCTCGTTCAATGTCTACCTCATGAGGGTCAAGGTCATAGTTGACCCCCTTGATGCTCATAGTTCAGGGCTCTCCTTCGGATACCACGTGCACATTCTTTGCTTGTCTTCCAAGCTTGATTGCTTCCTCGTAGCAGCACCGAGCGGTTTGCTGCTCTTTTCACACGCATCCAACTCTATTTGGGGTTAGGAATTTAATAGTAAGCATCCTAGTAGATACGACCACGTCCAGGTCATTCATGGCGAGTCGGCCCAATACCACATTATAGGCTGAGGAGTAGTCTATAATCAAAAAATCTGTCATAACAGTTGCTTGGTGGTTTAGATCTCCCAAAGTGAGTGATAACCGGCACTATTCCATCTCCCATGAAGCTGTAGAGGGGTTTAAGGGAAGGATTCAATTGGCTCATGCTTATACCAAATTGGTCGAAGCATCCTTTGTACATTATGTTGATGGAGTTGCCAATATCAACCATTATTCTCCTCACATCAGCATTACCAATCTTGGCACAGATGACTATTGCATTATTGTGAGGGGCATGGACTCCTTGTGCATCTTCTTTCGTGAACGTGATGCTTTCTGAGGTTACTTTAGCTTTCTTGGTGAGTCTTTCACATTCCACAAGACTTGCAAGTAGGACACGACCTGTTGCTTGAATATAGTGGTCACGTGACCTATTCGAGGTGCCAATGATGTGAGGTTCACCATGAATAGTGAAAATGGTTCTCATTGAATTTGTTTCCTCATGCCTTGGGGGCTGCTGTTACTGATGCTACCCTAGTTGTTGAAGACACATGGGTCGCTGTCTCGAGGGTCTTACCACGTAATCCCTCAGGCAATCTTTCTAGATAATGTCCTCGATGGCATCTTTTAACGCCCAGCAGTCTGAGGTGTTATGTCCAACTTCATTATGGTAGGCACAAAACTTGCTTTGATATCTTCTTCTGAGGGGAGCTTTTATAGGCCTAGGTCTTCCAAAGTCTTCATTATCCTTCTCGATCACAAAGATCCTATTGGGAGTGTCTGATAGGATAGTGTAACTGTCATAGTGACCTTGACGTTGTGGCTACCCATTTCTGGCCTTTTTCATGGCCTGACCTCTGGAGTCATCCTTCTGGCTCTCCCTGTTGCTCCTGCCACTAACTCTCTTCTTACCCCAGTTGGAGCCGCTCGTCTATTCCTTTCGGTTAGGCTTCTTTGGGCCAAAGGTTTCTTCCCATCGAATCTCTTTGGCAGCACATTCGTAGAACTCACCTAAACTTTTCATCAAGGACTTATACATATCCTCATGTAGCTTCCCATCCTTGTGAAGTCTGGTTGAGATAGTTGTGAGGACACTCTCATCTGATAGGTTCTCCATGTTGCTGACCTTGTGTCAAAATCAGGTGATATAGTCTTTAAGCAATTCATCTTTCCATTAGAAGACTGTCACTAAGTGACAAGATAGGGTGAGTTATCTCTTTAGTGCCCTATACTGGTTAAGGAATCTTACTTGGCATTCCTTCTAGCTATGAATGCTGTGAGCTGGGAGACTCCTAAGCCAGGTTTGCGGTATCTCTTTGAGAGTGGTAGAGAAGACTTGTCACCTCACCAATGAGCTAGAGGTTTGGAGGTCCATCTAGACATTAAATGCATCCAGATGGCTATATGGATCGCCGTCACCACTATATAGCAGGATATTGGGGACCTTAAACCTACGAGGAAGGGGTTTTACTTCGATCTCTTTAGTAAACGATATCCTTTCCTTGTAAAAGTCTTGGCTACTTTGGGCTGTGGGTCTTTTTTCTAGCTGTTTCACCTTTGAAGTAACTCCTTAATCACTGGGTCTTGAGATTCAGACTAATGACTAGTGGTTCACTAGCTCCTTTCATCTCGATGATAATGAGAACGGTGATATGAAGTTTTATGCCTCTGGCTATTTTCATGGCTATACGAGTAGCGGTCCATTTTATGCTCATGGTCTGTTTCATTAGAGCTTCCTTCTTGGCCTGAGCTCTTGAGCTATTGATCATCTTTTTCATCCTTGCGAACCCTATAGACTTCCGACCTTAGCCACAAGTTTGATAAATGAATGGAGCTAACATGTTAGCACTCTCTTCTAACGGGCTCTTCATGCTAAGGCCCTAGTTATTGGAGTCCTCTTTTTAGTGTAGTGACTCTCACTTGTCTCTGCACGCCTTAGGCTTGTGCCTGGGCCAAAGCTTTAACCATGTCTACCAAGTCCCTCATAGTATTTTCAAGAGCTCCTTGGTGCTAGTACCAAGTTTGGGCTCCATTCACTTCAAGGGTGGTAGGTTGGTATGGATTGGGAAGTGTTGTACTAACTACAGCACCTATTATAGGGGTAGCAAAATCCCATTGAGGTTGTGACTGACCTTCGAGCTGGCCAATGGTGGCTTTTGTGCTTTTGGTGGCTTTTTCTCTTGCCATTGTAGTTACAGCGGTATGCCAAGGATGAATAGGATACAGTGGAGGCCCTCCTTCTAGCCCTAAAATGTTGATGGTAAAATTCGATCAACAGGTGTAAGTCCAATCTTATCTCAAATGCAAGTTAAGAGTGTGAGCTAATGGAAAAGAAAGAAGGAGAAAAAGAAGGGGAACAGCAAACGTCAGAAGCTTTTATCATGGTTCGGCTAAAGTCAATCGACCCCTATGTGCATGGTGAGTTGTATTAAATCTATTTTATGGTTTTGTCTATGAAACTCAATGGAGATACAATGCTAAGTTACTATTCCGACAGAGTGTCTGCGTGCAGTCTATTTTTCCTCTCTTATTTTGCAGAGGTTCCCCCTATTTATAGGAGAAAGGAGGGTTACAAGTGTAATTTCACAAGTAATAAAATGATTATTTTCACCGCACCGAGCAATAAATGCTTGGCATTTGATAATAAATGTCTAGGGAAATCATTGTCAGACTGTTGGGAGCTGATGAGTCAATTTTGGAGGCTAAGCTGTCAATTAGGAATACGTGCCATTAGCTGATGGCTAGACTTTCGTACTTATGCTCAGCTCGCTACCTGAATGACCTAGGTCTGTATTGGGCCACCTACTCGTCACGGACTGGTCTCATCGTTGGACCCATCTAGAATGAGTTTGTTGAAGGATGGCTTGGATGCTGTATTTCATTCAGCGAGTTGGTGCCCTTCCTAATGAGTTGGGTTCTCACTTCGTTCTTAACCTGCACCTCAAGTTCTCTCTTAATTAGCTGACACCTTGCTAAGCGACTTCGTCTGTCAAGTGATTTAGGTCTCCCTATAGCTGGACTTAGCTTCTTATTGGGCTGTGGTTAACCCACTTTGCATAATCTAGAAAATAACCATAACACATATAGAAATAGTATGTGAAACCATTGTGCCAAGCTAGGCTAGTCTATTTAGCATGTTTTGGAATTTTAGACTCAACTTTATTTTAAAAACATCTAATTTGCATTATTTTTATTTAACCTTTATGCACACAATATTTTATGATTTATTTGAGATTTAGGATTTCTCTAAATTAATTTTCATATAACTTTAATTAAAGTTTATTATATGTTTTCAATAATGTATAAAAGTTTATGGGTTATTGTTAGGGTAATCCATGCCAGTCATATTCTCACTTTGGGGGGTGTGACATTTATCAATTGAAAGATTTTTCTCTCTAATATATTTAATTAAAATTTGGCATTTGATTTTAAATATTTAAAGGCACATTGACCTTTGTTTCTAGGTTAATTAATTTACCTTTAGCTTGAATCTTACTTAGAAAACAAGACCAGGACCTCTTCTAGGCATAATTTTTGCTCTTATACTATCTCTTGAAGAAATTAGGATCATATTTTATGTTCTAAGGCCATCCTGGGTTTTAGTCATCTAGAGCTGGCCTGTCGACCAGTTTTTAAGTGACTAGCCAACTATTCAAGCTGATTAATTGATTCTAAGGGGGCAATCGATCAGTTAGTCTAACACAACCTAGGCTCAACTCATGAGTCCATTATGTTGTTTAAGTCATCCCAGAATGCCCTAGATGATTGTAAGGTGTAACAAAAAATCAATTACTTTAATAGCTAATTTGCTCAATTAGCTTTTCTTGGCATTTGAAATGGATTTTGAGATTCTAAGTTACTATGTAGACTAAGTAAAGGTGTAATTTTATACATGTTAAGTCCTAGGGAACAGTTTAATGAAATTAAACAATTCTATATTAATTAAAAAAAATTGGATTCAAATATTTTTACCATATATCAAAATAGTAATTCAGCAGGAGATATATTAAGATATCAAAATAAAAGAAAGATAATAAAAAGTTTTTCTTTTTTTTTTTTATCCTTTGAATATGTGAATTAGTCAATAAGAGAAAATGGAAAGTGAGAATGAAAATTTTATGTGCAAAATATATATGTATGACCTTAAATACACTAAAAAACATTTTCATTCTATTCTTTTCCTTTCGTTTTCAATTGTGTTATAGTAGTTAAAAAATAATATATGAATAAAATAGAGTAAACTTTTTTAACATTATAAGCTACAAATCTTTTTCTTTTTTAAATAATGGATATAAACCTTTGATGGAGATGGTGAATGAAAAGTTGGATTCCAGGCCTCCGATACTTGAAATAGGCCATCTTGTTTATTTGTTCCACATAGTGTCCAAACTTTAAAATCTAAATGCTATGCCTGTATAAAGCGAATCACAACTCTTAACATTGAACCCTATGATTTTTTTTGTCTCACATTCACAAAGATCTTTCAACAACCCTTGACTTTTTGACAATTTAATACTAAGAGAAAGAAGCATGGAAGTAAGTTTCATCATTTCACATTTGCCTCATTGATATCTTATTTTCCATGTTTCCTTTTTCCTTCTCTCAGAGTCTAGACTCAAATGATGCTATTCATCAATCACTATGAGTCCAATTTTCTTTTCTTTCCTTTGCCATCAAAATTTGATCTCTTACTTTTATTTTTGAATCCTTTACTTTCCATTTTATTCTCAATTTTCTTCATCTATTCCAATTCATACTCTTTGAAGGATATTTGGAAAATACAAAAGAACCTCTCTGAAGACTCCACCAGCGAAATCCAAGGTGGATTCTAATGTGGATTTGAATCTTCAAAAGGATATTGGATTCCCTAAGAGGTTTAATCTAACTTCTGCAATGAAGTCCTTATTGAAAAAAAAAATTGCAATAACTAATGTTGCATTTAAGTTAAATAAAAAAAGACTCAAATAACTGTAACTACTAATATTTCTAAGGATTCTCAAAATCTAAAAAATCAAAGCTGTTTAGAATCTAAAATACATGCCTATTATGAACTTAGATGATCTAAGTAACATTGTTGACCTAAGTCTTGGTGAGAAAATGGAGCTTGTTTCATGTGAAGAAAAAAAATGATAGTCTCTATTATTAACCAGATTGAAGATCTTGAGAAACAAGTGAAAGAGAGCAAAGAGTAGGCTATTTGTAAGGTTAATGAAAAGGGACGAAGCAGATTAAAATCTAATCAAATGACAAACAAAGAAGATAGAAAGAGCATAAACATAGAAAATGATAAAAAGGAAATTACTGGTTGATGATACAACAATACAGAGAATGACCCAATTATATCATAGTTTGGCATACATATGCAGAAACCAAACATCATATTGGTCAAATTATGCAAAAAATAGCAATTCATGTATGCAAAAATTGGTCCAATTAGGTAGAAAAAATAGCCATGACACTTATGGCCAAAGACAAACCATAGTGAAATTTAGCCTGACCAAAGAAGACAAGAAACAAAGATACAAAGATAGCTTTATAAGGATCCAGTTAAACATGAATGTGGTGAATAAGACATATACAAAAACTTAAATCTCATATCCAAACTGAAGGCAGATTACACTAGAATGCAAGGCATCCATATGCAGTATTGCTTGCATATCTACATTAACAAAACTTCATATTTGGCAGCAAACAAAAACTTAAAGCTCATTTCCAAACTGAAGGTAGATTACACTAGAATGTAAGGCATCCATATGTAGTGTTGCCTATATATCTACATCAACAAAACTTTACATTTGGTAGCAAACAAATATTTGGCAGAAAACAAATAACTTTTACATAGCAAACAAATACACAGCAAACACAATTGGAATAACAGATTTGACCAAATTTTGCACATAATACCTATTAGTCAGCAGGTGGCTGATCGAACAAATGGAGTGGAATGCATCCACCCATGGCTTTGATGTAGTCCATAATGGCTTGCACCTGTGCCTATGTTTTAGCCAATTACTCCTTATTTTGATATAGCTCTGATTTAAGCCTATGAGTTTCTTAGTTCACACTATTAGAGCCCAATGAGTAGTTGCCACCCCTTCTTTGAGAACTGCTTCCAAACACACTAGTAGGACAAGCACCCATGCTTAGTCCTCAGACATGACCTGGATGCTTCTTCCCAAACACTTGCCTAGAAGCATCGTCTAGAGAAATTATTGAAAGTTGTGCTTGGTCCATTTAGCTCGAGGCCTCTTGCAATTTTTCCTAAGTAAACAACAAAATATAGGTATCAATATCAACTGATTACTATTTCAAAAGTAACAAAGTTTTCAACGAACCCTCACCCCTATGCTCCTTGCCTCATCGTTCACGTATGAGCCATCTCTTCTCCTATGAATAGTATCCCATAATGCTGTCCATCCAATAGAACCTTGTTTCTCTTTCTCTTGTCATTTAAACAAACAAAAAAGAGTTATTTCATAAGCAAATCTTAATTGTATTCACTTAAATTAGATGGTTACACTACCATTTCATCCTTTTTTTATGCAAATGTTTTTGAGCCCGTAGTATGAGGAATAGTCTGTTTGCTTTTATTCCGTGCATTTTGCCTGCATATTTCTTGTATAAAGAAACTTAATTACTCATTCAGCCATCAGTACAGGCATAATTAAATTTAATAATTTTCACATATAAGAATTAAATAAATTACTAACCTTATGTTTTTGTTTATCCCAGATGAGGAGCAAACCTTTCCATTGATTTTTTGAAATGCCTTTGGGGCAGTTTTGTTCAATATTTTGCTCCAAAGTCAAGCTGGGGTCATAATGTTTGTTGTACAAGGCTCTTTCAAAATCGTTTCATTGCTTTCCAATCATTTGATTAGTGAGCCACTTGGTCATTTCATCATTTTCAAATTGAAAATATGGCTGTGACAAAAAAAATCCATTAGTATCAGAGTAAAATATGAATTGTAAACACCTAGGCAGTTCTATTGTATACCATTACCAATCTATTGAAGACATCGTCTTTAATTAAGTCTGGTATGTCCGGCTAGGCCTCGTAGTCTATGGCGTATTTCGTCCTAGCCAGATGTCCCATTGCACTTGAAAAAATACCTCCTTCGTCTCTTATGGGCCGACCAAGATTGTTCGTCCCAACTAGTATTTTCTTTGTCTAAGCTCCAAACTTGATCGATCCAAAGCTTCTTAGCCTTGACCATACCGTCTTTATCTATTGAAAGAAGTATAAAATATTAGTGCAATATTAACTTAAACACATAAGAAAATAATATCTTATAGTTACCTGGCACATTGCATTGCCATCCACTTCTTGGCCTACTCTTCCTAGCACCAAAAGCTTTAGCTTGTCCATCATTCAACTTATCACCAGAATGAGCATCATGCACCTCATCACTGGCATGAGCAGTAGGCTCCATGTCCTAAATGGGTAGGGTGAGTTGTACAGGCTGTGCCTGTGAAGACTGTATGGGTCTGGTGAGATGGTGTAGGTGGGTGGGTTGAATGGGCTGTGAATGCTGGGATTGTGTGGGTCGTGTAGAGTGGGTGGGCTGTGGTGGAGGTAAGGGGGAATCAGACACTCCCTTTTTGCCCTAAACTTTTAAACATCTTGACTTAGGCATTTCTACAAAATAAATTGTAAAACAATATGTATTAGCACATTATACAATAATCTTAAACCAATTTTAGTCACATCGAGAGAAACCACAAATAATGCAAATATACATTTAAATTCTCAAATTAAGTCTTTCCACC
>JANHAO010006782.1:0-20920 GCA_026873985.1 Saraca asoca
ACTCACTGCCACAGCATCTAGCCTTTCCTTTTCTTCCACCTGGTTCACCACAAAGTACCTTTCCACCCTAAACAACCACCCAATTGGGTCTTCCCCAAAAAAAATTGGCAACTCCAGACGCCTAAAACGGTATGGGTCCATCTTCCCTGTTTTCTGAAAACTAACTCATGCTGCTTCTTCCTCCTTTGACTCCCGTGTTCATCTATTGCTGCTTCGAACTCATTCCAGCAGATGCTTCACTCTCCTTCACTGCTTGTAATGAAGCCAAATGGTCACACATCTCCATCAATACCTCCTTGATTGAAGTCACGTCCTCCCTGACCTCACCCAGTCCTTTTTCTAGCACTTCAATTCTCCCATCCATCCTTGTATTCACCATTCCCCAAATGTCAACCTGGCTCTGGTACCAACTCTGATAGACCCAACAATGCGAAATAACAAGAACAGAAAGAAAACTATAGAAACTTGCACAAAAACTGATGCAATCTTCCACCAGCACCTTAGCAATTCGAGAGGCTAAGACTCTCCTTCAGATTTTCACACACCTCCTGCATAACCGTTCCTTCTCCTAGCCTATAACCTCCCACACTCCACTCCCTAATCAATTATGGGATGGCCATAACCGCCTATAACCTCCCATGCTGCACTCCCTGGTCAGTTATGGGATGGAATTCATGCTTGGGCTTATTTGACCCATAATGCCTCCTCTCATACACCCTAGTCACCTTAGGCTTGTTGGGTTGCAGCCCAACACACACCCATTCCTCATCCTAGGCCAAAAGTTATAGCCATTAGCCAAAGTGCGAAGCTATTTCCTTAACTCATCTTTAGAGTGGACAGTAATACTAAGTCATGTTTCAGATACAAGGGAGATTGGTGGACTCCAACACCAACAATCTAAGGTTGTCTTGCACATATATTTTATGATTTTGGACTTGGCCCCATTCCAAAATGGCATGGCTTTTAGAAGTTCCTTGAATTAAAAAAAGGATTTAATGGGTACAGATCAGCATGTAAAAGTCAGATAACTCTCTCAAAACATAATATATACTTGACAAGTACTGATAAAAGAAAAGGAAGCTCACAACAACACAATTTCTGACAAGTACTTTGTCATGTTTGACCCTATTAGGAGCTACATCCAACACATCACTCGCAAACCTTGTCATTTTGACCCAATATATACTTGCTTTCCCTCTAATCTCTTGAATCTTCCATGAAAGTCCTCAAACTTGCAAACTTTGGATATTTGTATCCTGTTCTAACTTGTAAATGGTTTAAATCTAAAAGAGCTCTCCTCAAAATTGCCTTGGCATGAACACCATTGTTTTACATTAATGTATTGTTGCCACTCATCTACCTCGATATCATTATGTCTGCTGCATTTAATCAATGAACATTTTGTTCTTAAAACCAGCACCTTCTTCTATAAGATGATGTATTGTATAATTTCACAAATTACATGTTACACTTTAACTCTCACAATGGTATCCTACAATCAAATGACAACCTGACCTACACTATGCTTTACCATGAAACCCAAACAATCCCAGCATGAATTTATATCTTTCTTGAAATTCCTTATTTAAGGACCACTAAAATTTCCATACCAGTAAAGGTAATAAAAGAAGGTATTATTTTTATTGAGACAAATGCAATAATTGATTTCTTGAGAGAATATTTCTGACAAAATCAGAGATTTCTTGAGTAACAGGCCTCAATATTATGCTCTTTAATATGAAGATAGCAGTTTGTGATGATAAAATGACAAGTTTGTTTACCTTTGATTTCAGATGAGCCCTCAGAGTGTCCTCTGTCAAACAGATAATCCTAGGGCATATCCTGCACTTAAAAATTGATTTGCATTTTAAGATATAGGAAGGCAAGTCTTCTGGTAAGAATTCCTTTTCTCCTGTCATCAGACTTTCTCTCCAACACTTGGGAATCATGTTTACCAGACAACTCCTTGCCAATAATTAATTCTTTTTCATTTTTATTTCCTGTGTCATCTTCAGTAAATGGAAATCCTGCTTGCATGACAATACCGACATTTATAGAATGAGTTCTTCCCAAGTGACAGAAGAACAAATTTCAATGATCCAGTATATAAATATAAAGGGTAAAACAAATTCTAATGTTCCAGAAAGAGACAGTGACATTGCAATTTTAAAATATGAAAAATCAAAAAGGGAAATGATTTTAGATTGATGAAGTTGTTAAAGTCATTAAGGAGGGTTTGAATGGCTGGAGACAGAGGTCATCAGCGACATTAGGATTCAGAAGAAGTCTAAAGGAGTTATATAGGTTAGATAGCTAATAGCTTGGACAATGAGGGCGATTTGGATGGTGACCAACAGGCCAGAAGAGTCACCCTTAAGAACCAGTTTGACAAGATACTTCGAATAGAGGAGGTAAGTTGGAGATAAAAAATGAGATTAAGATGAATAAAGGAAGGGGATGCTAATTCTAGCACCGTTCATAGAATCACTAATGCTAGGAGATGGCAGAGTCTGATTTAGGAGTTGGAGGTTGCTAATGGCTCTAATTCAAGATGCAAACTTAATTGTGGATGCAATTACTGGGTCTTATAAAGAACTTCTATACAAAGGGAATTCTAATAGGTCATTCATTGAAGATTAGGATTGACAGCCTGTTGTTGATTGTAGGGCTAGATCGTTAAAGAGACTATTTGAGGAGGCACAGATTAGGAAGGCTGTTAAGGATATGGAGAAGTAAAAGGCTTCTTGTCTAGATAGTTTTCCTGTGGCTGTTTTCCACAGTTGCTGGGATATAATGAAATGTCATCTTATGAAAAAGTGTTCCCATAGTTCAGTCATAATGGTATGATTGGGAAAAGCATGAACCCAACTTTCATTATTTTGTGCCTAAAAATTATTGGTTTCTCAAGTTGAAAAATTATCGTTTCCATTAATTTGATCACCAACAAGTAAAGTTAAAATTTGTATCAAAGGCATCATAGATTATCTAAAAAAGAAAATAGTTGAAGTACAAACAGTCCTACCTGATGAGTCAGCTTCAACATCATTTGCTGAGCTATTCTCACTTTCATATCCTACAATGAGCCAAAGAAACAAAAGACAAAATAAGAACAATAATAACAAAGTTACAAACATCCTCACTTTCAGATCCTTACTTTGTTCAATGGCATAATTAAAGAGTGAATAAAACATCAAAAGCCCCGATTATAATATAGAAGAAGATTTCTAATAGGCATCCATGTAAAAAGGCAAAAGATGACAACCACAGTCAACCCAGGTACAGAGTAGCAATTAGTTGAACAGTCATCCCTATGCTTTACAGTATGAGGCATTCAAGAAGTACGAAGAACATTTTTCAATTATATCTTGCTACCGACAACTTGTGAACACCAGAAGTTTGACCATTTCTTTATACATCACAATCATATATTTGAATTCAAACCATATACCCACTTCCACATACTTCAATTACACCTTGCCCATTTTTTTTAATTATTATAACAGTAGCTAGTCTAGACTAATATTTGATTACAGTTGAATAAAAATTAAAACAAGGTATTTGGCTCTAACATTCAAAAGAATTTCACATAAATTCCAAGCTTAAGTTAGAAAATATAAAAAATAAAAAGAATGACATAGAGAAGGTTTACAATTCTTGTTTAACAAGGGTAGCATCATAAAATAACACAGAAATCAAATTTGCTAACCATAGAAGAAAAGTGGTAAAACTAACCAACATATGGACCACAAAGATGAGGAAAAAGCAATTCACTGACAAAATTTTGTATTAGAAGATAATGTCTCCTTCAACATGAATAGTAAACCAGGAGTGAAGAAAATATTGAAAAGGGCCTGTTAATATCATCAGTCAATTATTAAAGAAGTTTGAGAACTAGAGTAATGAAATAAATCTTATTTTATATATGAGTATATCTAATATGAGCTAATGCTTCTAACTATCTGATACAATAAAATAGATTGGAGAGAGTATCAACAAACTAGTGATGAACTAACCAGAAGATGTAGAGCCATATTCATCATCCTCTTTTTCTTGTGGTACCGCACCATCTTCAGATTCTTCTGTGGCTTTAGCTTCTAGCTCAGAGTCTGAGGATGATGAAGGCTCTGAGTCATCATCCTGATCACCATGATCAACCTTGTAGAATCGCCTCTTTATCATTTTGTCTCTTAATATGACCAAAAAAAAGGCATAATTCAATACATAGTAGAACTTCAAATCATTAGAGCCATACTTTGTACATAATTTCAGTGTGAAGTGGTATGGCACAATGTGCCAAACAGAGCACCAAACAAATTGGCTTTAGAAGTTAAAGAATCTAAAAGGACATGGGCATAAGCCAACATCTAGCAATCAAAATATTTTCATGCATTAGAGTTATAGAATGTTTCTTATGAGAGTGGAAAACTCTGTGTTTAGTTTCCATTGCATCTTACGGTTTGTCTTTGAAAGTTTTCTACCCCCATACATTTAAACAAAAGCAATGGACATTGCTCATGAGCTAGCAGCAGGGAATTTGACGAGAGAAATGCAAAGCATATTGATGAAGCACCCTGCAGCCTCTGAACTCTGAAGAACTACAAAAGAGTGCAAAAGCCAATTCCAACTTGGCAGATGCCTGATCATTTGGACCCATTTTGAAACTTTAATTAGGAGATTTTCAATCTAGGAGTATTTTAATAATTTTCAGTTCAGGGGTATTTTATTTATCTTCGTAATATTATATTAATCTCTTATTTTTTGGCTTCTACTTGTGTATTAAGATGTTTTAAGGTCTTGTTTAAAGTTGAAGTGTTCCTTATGGCTTATAGGTTTAGGAGTCCTCATCTTCACATAATAATGGCTTACTCTTGATGGATGAATCACAAATCTTTATAAACAGTTGTAATGCTTTCTTCAGATGTCAATTCAGTTGTCTTACTTAGCAATATACATGTTTCCTAAAACATGACTGTTCTCTTTTTCTTCAAGGTTCAAGCACATAATAGTTTCTAGACTAAATTCTTCCCTCAAACCTAAACCCAAAGCAGCGCCTAAATCACTCTCAAACATTATTTTTTGACTACAATTTGCCTTTCCCATAAAGTGCATAGCATAGAATTTCCGTTCCCAATGTTTCAATGATTCACCTTTTGAATCCTAAGTTTTCATACCACTAAAACTGTCTTCTAGCTTTTATGTTTCAAGGACGCATCATTTTTGTAACCATGCATCTCATGATCAAAGCAGAAATTCATTCAATGAAATAGTCTTTTCATTATCATATTGCTAAAAGAAAAGGTTGCCACACATCCATGGTAAAAGAATGGCATATGTGTAACAGCATAAGGCCTTCCAATAACTTGAATATCCTTATATTAAACAATGCAAAGTTGGATTGCAGCAAACCCCATCATCCACAGAATAGAAGCAAATTACACAAATTGTAGATAAAATCAAACCAGTTGACCAAGTAAAGAAAAACCCAGATGGCAGATGCTGAAATCAAATACAAAAGTTTGTATTGAGTAAAGACAAAGACCAATCCACAACCACAAACATACATGCACTGAACTACAAGAGAATCAAACATTAAGAAATGAGATCTGGGATAACTTACCCAATTATAAAACCAGCATTGCCATGAAACTCAGCTAGTAAAAAGGGATAACATTCTAATTGAAATGACTAAATCATTTATTGCTCATTTGGGTAAAAAATGAAACGTCAACAGGAACCAATCTCCTATTGTGCCTATGCCATAATCCCATCACATTAGAGAATCGCCTAATTCCAATTCCAAAAACCCTTCACAAAATCCTAAAACCAAGGAAACAAAATGAACTCATTCTAATACAAAACTCATGAAAACCAAGTCTATGCAATCCCACAATTCATGAATTTGGGGTCTCTAATCATCAACACAATGATGAAAACCCACCATGATATGGCTAGTGCAAATGGGTTCTAATTTGTGTAGTACTGACGGTACAGGGATACTATAAATTTTCAAAAATTAAGGATACCAATACGGCAAGAATATTATAAATAATATGTTATATGTATAAAAATTCAATGCAATTAATCATCAAGGTACTTCAAATTTTCTAAGGAGTTGATTAAAAATGCATTTTTAGATACATAAACGCAAATAATCAAGATTTCTATTTAATTTCAAACATAAGAAAGTAAGTTTATAAGGTGATAATAAAACATATATATAGTCAAGTATCCAATACGGACAATAGGATACAGGAAAGATAATGGCACACTATGAAAAAATGAAGTGCTTCATAGGTTCTAACCTTGTTCCAGTGGCATGTAATGTAAGTTCAAAATTATTTACTTACTGATGGTTTTCACAGTCATAAGAACAATCAAACATTGACACATTACTGTACTGAGTTCATACTACCAAATGGGCATGGAATAATAATAAGACACATTCCCTCAACCAACAAAGCATGCTTTTTGAAAATCTAAAGTATACTAAACGATTCGCAAATGCATATACTGCTGCATAAAAGAGTTTTGGATCAATGTCTAAGTAATTAATTATGACATTGTCACACGGATACATATACAAAAAGAAAAGCCCATAAATAAGTAAATGTATATACATTCGTAAAGAGAGAAAGGGAGAGATAAAGTGGAGGAGGAGGAGAGAAAACCGAGCTTACAGAGAGGTGGAGGAGGAGGACGGCCGGCGTGGAAGAGACAGAGGGCAAGCGAGAAGTGGGGGCGTGAGCAACGGGATCCGGAGCTTTCTTTTTCAATTTTTTCTCCGAAATTTCGAACCCGAGCGGTCGGTTTTAGCATGGACCGCTGCACGCTATTCATTTGGTCCGAGCTTCTTCTGAACGGTACAGAACAAACGGGCTTTTATCCACGCTGAAGTCAATTATCATGGGCCACAGCTAGGAACCCGTGAGTTCCATTTACTTGACATACTAATAAAAATAAGAAGAAAATACTTTTGACTTTTTTATGGATTTAACAAAATTACACCAACCTCTGGTTTGATTTAAAAATCTACTTAAATGTTTTTTTGAACAATAAAAAATTCTACATATAAATTCAAATTTAAATTTATCATTGGTGTAATGATAAGAAAAAAAGATGATTATAGAATTCAGATTAAATAATATAAAATATTTTGAGTATTTTGTGATTAAAAAAAATATATAGGTCTGTTTGATTTTAATTTTTAAAAATTATTTTTTATTTTTGAAAAAATTAAAATAAAAAAATTTGTTTGATAGGGCTGCTTTCAAAAATAGTTTTGAAAACTTTGTTCTAAAAATAGTTTTTAAAAATAAGAGAGGGCTATTTTCAAAAACAATTTTTAAAAACTAAAAAAAAAAGACACTTCCAAACAGGCCATATGTTTTAGTTAAGCTCATATAGTTCAAATATGACTTGTTGTGGGTATTATTTGTAACCGCATAAGCGGGGCTATTAAAAGTCCAATTGACAGACTCAGCTAATGAAGGCCTAGCTTATTTGGATTGAGGCCATCAGACCAAGGCACCATGTTGCTAAATACGAGCCAAGATTGTTGGTTAATACAGGTCAAAGTAGCAACCTCAAGTCGTGAAAGTAAAGCCTAGCTCGCAGCTCACAGAAAGTATCCTCAACCATCGAGAAAGTCTGTCCAATCTCCTATTCTAGCAGGAATCTATTATAACTGTCTATCCTGATCTACTGTGTAATCCTAATCAAGTCATGATGATTTACATTCAAACTGTAACCCCCCAACCATTATAAAAGGGGATGAAATCATTGTACATAAGGGATACAATCATCATATACAAAAACACTCCGCAAAGAGTAATAAATGCCATGGATGTAGGGGTCAAACTAACTTTAGCCAAACCACTTTAAAAACTTCTAGTATCTCCTTGTTCTTTCTCTCTCTTTCCCTTTTTTTACATTCATTCTGCAGCTTAGCGTTTAGAACTTGGGTTGATCGAATTTTATCGTCAACATTTTGGCACTAGAAGGAGGATCTTAAACTACATTCACCGTTATTTTCCAATGGCTAGAAGAAGAACCACCAGAAGTTTAGATGTTGTAATTGGCCAACCAGATGATCATACAGAGCATCAAGAGGATCCAGTTCTCCATGCAAGCACTTCTACTATCCTCGTCGCAAGTGGTACCGCTGACATGACACCAATAGCTTCATACCAACCTAATGTCATTGATAGAATACAAGCATGGCATCAGCGTCATAAGGTGTTGGAGAAAACAATAGGGGAATTGGCTAAGGCGATTAGGGCATTAACTTAAGCACGAGTTGAGGGCCCATAAGAGCAAGTTAGGGGCATTATGCAGAAAGAAGCTCTCCAACAATTACAGGAAGGGGCTCAGGAAGAGGGGTCAACTAGAGAAGGTCAGCATACTCATTCAACTCACTTTACCAACTCATGGCCAAAGTCGGAGGTCTATCAAGTTTAAGAGGAAGATGAAGGAAACCATCAGGGATGTAAGGAGTCGCGTCATGCTAAAGGCTCGAACAAGACCAATAGGAGACATGCCTAGGATCAAAACTCATTAGGCCATGAGCAGAAAAAACATAGGACTTTAGATCACCATAAGAAGAGGAGCCGACCATCTTCTAACCGTCAATTTGAGGCTTAGGACCATATGATAGAGAAGCTACTTTAGAAGGTAGAGCAGCTAAAACAACACCCCTCGAGCTCAAGATCACCGAGATTGTTACAATGGGAGGACAACGTTTACCAAGGAGATCGAGAAAGAGCCTCTCCTTCACAGGTTCAAAGTTCCCACTATCCCACTATACAATAGGGATAGTGATCCATACAACCACCTGGATGCATTCAACATACAGATGGATCTTCAGACGACCAATCCATTGGTTAAGTGTCATGTCTTTCCAACCACTCTAGGAGACATACCTTGAACATGGTTCAGAAATCTCAAAGCTCGCAACATAAATAGTTGGGAAGAATGTCAACAGAGATTCATTAACCAATACAAGGCATTAAGAAGGTAGCTCGCACCACTTTGCTACCTCACAACAGTCTTTCAACAAAAGGACGAATTGTTGAAGGACTACATTACTCGATTCAAACATGAGGTCAGCAATGTAGAAAACCCCTCAGGTAAAAGCATCTTAATAGTGATCTTAGCAGGACACCACAAAGACGAAAAGCTATATGAAAGCATATACAAGTCTCCGGTATGGGACCTAAGTGAATTCTATGAATGAGCTACTAAAGAGATCAAGTGAGAGGAAACCTTTAGCCCTAAAAAATATAAGGATGAGGCAAATGGCTCCAATCAGATTAAAAAGATGAGTAACACCATGAACAGTAAGGCGAGCTAGGATGATGACCCTAAAAACGAGGTCACAAAGAAGGCCAGAAATGAGCAATCTCAGTGTAAAGGTCGCCATGATAGCTATAGCATCCTATCGGATACTCCAGAAAGGATCTTCATGATGGAGAAGGATAAGGAGGATTTTAGGAAGCCCAACCCCTAAGAACTCCTGATCAATTTAGAAACACGAATAAGTATTGTGTTTATCAAGATGAAATCGGGCACAATATTTTAGAATGTAGGGTACTCAAGGATGCAATTGAGGACTTAATCAAGAGAGGTCATTTAAGAGATTATGTGGTGTGACCTATGGAACAACAACCTTAGCAATGTTAGTAACTTGTACAATAGCTACACTAGCAAACTCCTGAGTAAGAAGACGCACCCTTGGCAAGAACTATATTTACCATTCACAGTGAGCCTTCTGTTATAGATACCTTAAACAGGTTGTATGAACGCTACATGCAGGAAGTAAAACATGTCCTGTTTATTGGACACAGTGAATTCAAGGGTCCTATTAAGAAAGCAAGGACAACCTTAGACAATATCACCTTCACAAACAAGGACACATATGGAGTACATTTTCCCCCATAACAATGCATTGATTATCCGAGCCAAAATTGGTGATACTAAGGTATGAAGGAATATGATCGATATAGGCAACTTCGTGAATGCAATGTACAAGAGATGTTTTGAATAGATAGGTCTGAGCACAGATCAATTGGACTCCAAAACCCCTTAATAGATTCACTGGAGACGCAACAATACCAATAAGGCAGATTAGGCTTCCTATTACTCTTGGAAATTCGGGATGCCAAGCAACCATCTTAACAGATTTTCTAATCATTAACTGCCCCCAGCCTGCAATATGGTACTAGGGTAGCCTACAATTAATGACCTAAAAATGGTCATGTCTACTAGGACACTTACCATTAAAGGGTGTTGGGTAGGGGAAAGTTTTTACTTTCCCAGGAATCCTAGCTTGGGAAACATTATTTCCTATATTTAGTATGCAGTTTCTAAAAAAAAGATTCCCAGAAAATATTGTTTCCCAGGAATAATTTTTAGCAACTTTCTCACAAAAATATTCCCATGGGAAGAGGTGGGAATCTTAGTTTCCTATGGGCATGGGAATGTTTTTGTGGGAAAAAAGACTTATATACCCCCTCATTAATGGGAAAAAGATATATATCCTTCACTTTCTCTCTCATCCTTTCTCTCACATCTTCTCTCTCATCCCCTCTATCTCACTTTCTCTCTCATCCTATTCCTCACTCTCTCACTCATCATCTTTCACACTTTCTCTCTTATTTTCTCTCTCATCCTTTCTATTATACTTTCTCTCTCATCCTTTCTCTCTCATCATTTCTCACACACTTTCTCTCTCATCCCTTCTCTTATTTTCTCTCTCATCATTTCTATCACACTTTCTCTCTCATCCCCTCTCTCACACTTTCTCTCTCATCCTCTCTATCACTTTCTCTCTCATCCTTTCTCTCACACTTTCTCTCTCATCCCCTCCCTCCCTCTCTCTTATTCTTTTTCTCTCTCATCCTCTCTCATACTTTCTCTCTCATCCCTTCTCTCACTCTCTTTTATTCTCTCTCACACTTTCTCTCTCATCTCCTCTTTCACACTTTCTCTCTCATCCTTTCTCTCATACTTTTTCTCTCATCCTTTCTATTTTTTAACTTAAAATAGATAAGGGTGTTTTTGTCAAAAATGTCAAGATTCTTAGGAAAGTTACATTAGAACCAAACGTGGGGATGTCTAATATTCCCATGAATGTTTAAGATAAACCAAACACATTTTTAATATTCCTGAAAATCATCATTCCCAGGAAATATGATTCCCAGGAAACATGATTCTCAAGAACGAAAAAACAATCAGTATACCAAACGCCCCCTTAGATTCCCGACCCTCAACGGAGTTGGATATGTGTGAGGTGACCAACACATAACCTAACAGTGCTATGAGGATGAAATCGAACTAGGGATAAGGGGGAAGAAGGTTAATGTGATTTCTGGTAGAGAGCCTCAAGCTTAAAGTGTTGCATATCTCCACCCATATTATTAATGAATTCAAGTTTGCTTATCAAACCTTGTAATATTGTTTTTAAATTTTTACGACTAATTACTGATATCTGAATGAATTTTCACATAGAATATCAAAAACGAGCTTCCGCCCTTCTAATCTGAAAGCAAGCACTTCTAATCTAGAAGCGAACACTTGCCCTTTTAGTCCGAAAAAGGCATTATATACTTACAAAGACTTGGCATCGTATGCAACCTACTATTCGACACCGCATATGACCTACTTTTTGGTAGCACAAGTGACCTACTATCTGGCATCACATATGACCTACTCTTTGGCATCATATGTGACCTACTATTTGGCATCGCATATGACCTACTACTCGGCACTGCATGCGACATACTCATTGCCAGTTGAGGCTCATAGCCAGCTAAGGCACATTGATGCTTAATTCATTGCTAACTAAGGCTCATAGCTAGCAGAGGCATATTGGTACTGAATTCATTGCCAGTTAAGACACATCGGTGCTCAAAAGATCGCCAGCTAACATGCATCCATGCGACCTACTAGCCATTTGACCTAATAAATATACAGTGCTATGACTGAAAGGTAAAAAGCATTAATGTAACTTACTGGGCATTTAACTTGATTAAGCTATGATCTATAGGGGTCTATTCATGTTATCATCATTTAATATGACATGCTTGAAAAGCGTAATAATAATAACAAAATTCGTTAAAGACCCTGCTCAACGACGAGAATATCCATATGAAGGTTCAAAATACATATACCCATAACTACCATGGCCTACGGGAGAGACTGGCCTCCAAAAGCTGTGCCTTAGGCAGGAGGGTCCATATGTGAAGCAAGTTAATTATTGGCAGTTTGATCATCAGCTGTCTCTATAACTTACGACCTATTTTCTACCAAGTTTCGAGCTGGGGAAGCTCCACCTACTAACTATGAACCCTTGTCAAGAGAAGCTGCTCTCACATCCTCCTTGAAACCCTTGATCAATTCAAGAACATTTCCATCAAAGAAGGAAAAATCCATCTTTGGATGCTCCTCCTATAAGGTAAACAAAAAGTTGGTGGTAGCCACGAACACTGCCTCCTCTTTAGCTTTCGTAATCAGCATAGCAATCTCTGTCCTAACTCAAGTAACCTTCTTTTCTGCCAACACAACTACATTCTTGGCCTAGGCAACCTCATTCCTAGCCACTTTATATTTCTATTTGGAAGCCTTAACTTGCTGCATTGTCACATCCAATTCACCTTTTACCATTGTTTGCTCAACAACAACTTTATGAAGGCTAGATGTAACAGCCTCATGATTTGCTATCTCACGAGACAAAGCTTCCTTTGCTCCCTTCCTAGGGACTTCAGCGTCTCTAGCTTTCCCCTTCAATTCTAATGCCTCAGCAGTGATAGTAGCCAGGTCACCGTCAAGCTTTTTCTTCCTCTCATCCAAAGCTCAGAATGCGTTCTTCTACTTTATTATTAATAGTAAGCTCTAAAAAAATGATGAACAAGTCAGATTATGAAAAGGCAACCAAACCAAGTTGAAAGCACTTCACTTACCAGTAGGCCATGGTGAGTTGCATAACTCATTAATCCTTCCCCTAAAAACTTCTTTGACTCTAACATTTTAACCTTACTATAAGGCCCCAGGATTGGCTCAACGTTCTCATAAAGGAAGCCACAGTACTTTTCCATCTTTAGGCTGAGGTTAGAAGGTCGCTGCTCAGCCTTGACCTCATGCATTACCTCCGAAGTGATAATGACCTTTTTCCCCTGTCTATTTTTTATTTTTTGGCAAGGGGATTAGATGGGGATGTGACCTTCTTGACTATCTCAACCACCTCAGGATGTGAGGTGGGAATTAGCAATTAAGAAAATGCTATGGTCGGAGAAGATGAACTTACAGCAATAGGGGTTGTAGTAGCAGTAAGGGCCGATGAAGTGGTGGCACTAGCAACAAATCGAGTAGAACGGGGACTTTATGGTGCTTGAAGGTTGAGCTTCAACATGTCTTTGTGCTCTCCAAAATTTGCCAGACTAACCTCCCTAGTTTTATGAGCTTCAATGTCTTTAGAAAGCTCGATATTTAAAGTTGGAACAAGCTTATGCAAACATAAGAGGTCCTCATCGAACTTGTGATCATTCTTCAGATCATTCGTAGTGACAAACTGGTCCATCACCTCAACCTCCTTAACCTCTAATGATGGTTTCTCCTTATCAGCTCCATTTGTGAAAGAAAACATAATGTTAAAGTTAAGGAATAAAACAAATTCATATACGCTTGTATGTCCTCAGCTCGCTTACCAGGAGTAAGGATGAAACCAAAACTGTGATGATCACGTAGAGATGGACACGAAACGTAGAACTAGTGGGTTTTGTAATGTCCCACATTACACTTACCCTTAACATCACCTCATGGCAAGATCCTTTTAAACTCGATTTGTCAAGCCAATAGGTAATAAATCCCATCACTCCAACCCACACTTTTGATGCCAAAAAGATAGTAGAGAACTCTTATTGAAGGAGGAGGGAGATTATTCCTGAGATATAAGAGGGTGAGAGAGGTAAGTTGAGAATATGAGTTCAGTGTGAGTTGAAAAAGGGCAAGATGTAGTTTATTCAATAACTCCACAAGATAAGGATGGACTGGGAACCTAAGCCCAACAACAAGATATTGGGTACTAATGGCAACAAATCCCTTAAGAGGATGGGCTACGTGATCATTGGGAGAAGGCACCAAAATACGACAACCCTTTGGGAAACAGAATGTTTCAACTATGCTCCTAAGATCATCAAGTTTAATGATTGAAGGGTGGTGTGTAAACATCATATAGTTTGAGAGCCTTTGACTTTCAGTGACCTACTGGCCCTTAGTAGGATCAAGATGAGTAACAACCCTCTTGGTGACCTCACCACTTTCAGAGGTCACTTCATCTATAAAACGCATCAACTCCCCACTTTGGGCTGGGGATTTAGAATCTTTGTCCCTTCCTATTTGGTGACCACAGTGTTTATGACCTGTCATCTACACAGAAGAAGGAATAATTAGGTCACTAAAAGCAAACCTTACCTACAAGCTAAAAATAACGAGGTTTCCTATGCAATAGGCCACACACACCTCTGATCACCACATCTAAGACTTGGACTATTAAAAATATAGGGGGCTTGACCAACGAACCTATTAGGTCACAAAAAAACCAAAGAGACAGAAAAAGACTAAACTCGATAATCTGCGACCTCAAAACCTACAAGCACTTTATCTGGCAAACGATACGTTGAGTTCACAAATAATAACAAGCCCATAGGTAAACACACTATAAAACCAATTAGTAGGAAAAATTCCTTGATAACTAATAAGCGCGCATTACCAAACCAAGTCGTTAGATATTAAAAACCCATAAAGTAAAGCATTCATAAAAGTAGGAGCTTAGAACCAAGGATGTGTTCAAAGGACTTACTAAATCAGTAGAATGAGATGGGTCCTAAGAAGAGAATCCAAAAAAAGACAAGCACGATCAATCTTTGTTGAACCAAACTTGATGGTTGCTATTGCAAAAGCAGAAAGGATGGAGAATATCGATGACTAGGTGAGAGCTTGGAAAATAAGAAAAACTGAAGCATGAATTTTCAAAAGCAACAAATAAGAGGATATTAAGGGTTCTCTCACCTTATAACATAATCCGCCACACCATTAGATCAGGAGAATGATCAACCACCCTTAATCTAATGGTCCAATGAAAAATAGGGCTTTGTCACTACTGTACTGATGGTTATGAAAAGGTATGCACATTTGATGCGGTAATGATGGTATGGGCAGACAAAATGATGGAATAAGGAACAACATCATGACTAATAGTGATCTCCAACTTTTACTAGTAAACTACAACTCTTAGTCTGCAAACTGCACTAAGAGCTAGGGGCTAATGTTGTGGATATTATTTGTAACCGTATAAATGGGATGGTAAAAGCCTAATGGATAGACTCAGCTAACAAAGGCCCAACTCATTTGAATTGAGGCCATCAGACCAAGACACCAGGTTACTAAATAAGAGCCAAGGTTACTGGTCAACATAGGTCAAAGAGCAACCTCAAGTCGTGAAAGCAAGGCCTACCTCGTAACTCACAGAAAGCATCCTTAACCATCGAGAAAATCCGTCCAATCTCCTATTCTAGTAGGAGTCTGTTATAACCATCTATCCTAATTTACTATATAATCCTAATCAAATCATAATACTTATTTGTTATAGATTTATGTTCAAACTATAACCCCCCAACCATTATAAAAAGGGATGAAATCATTGTACATAAGAGATACAATCATCAAATACAAAAACACTTAGCAAAGAGTAATAAAAGCCATGGACGTAAGGGTCAAATTGACTTTAGCTGAACCACGTTAAAAACTTCTGATGTCTCTTTATTCTTTCTCTTTCTCTTTCCCCCTTTTTACATTCATTCTACAGCTTAGGGTTTAGAACTTAGGTTGATCAGATTTTACGGTGTACATGACTGATAAAAAGGTCAAATTTTAGAATAAGAGTAATGATTTTTTAGTTGTTTGAATTTAATCACAATATATCTTTGATCACAAAATACTTAGAATATTTCATATTTTTTTATTTGAACTTTATGACCATCTTTTCTTATCATTTTATTCATAAAAATTTCAAATTTAAGTTTAAGTGAAACATTTTTTTTATATTTCATGGGATGATCTAAGTAAGTTTTTAAACTAGAAAGGAAGTTGTGTAATTTTGTTACACCTCAAGATAAGTTAACGTATTTTTCTCTAAAAATAAAGTTAAATTCTTTTTGCTCATAATAGTTTTACTCAATTTTTAATTAAGCCTTTATAATTTAAAATTTTTTAATTAGATTCTTATAGTCAGTTTTCATTTCCAATTGGATATTCTCTATCATTTTCTTATTAGATTTTGTTAATAATTGGTACATATCAACAATGATCTATTAATGGTTTATTGAGTAAGGAACTCCTAACTCATCATTTGTCTTTAAAAATGAAATAATTTCATAAAATATCATAATTTTTTTAAGTTTTTTCATCATATAAATACAAATAAAAATTATATAAAAATTCTACATCAACAATTGTTAATTCACATATATAGGTTATTTAACAGAAAAATGGCAGAAAATATCAAATTAGAAATGAAAATTAAGTATAGAAACTCAATGCTAAACTTTTAAATTATGAGAATCTAATTAGAAATTAAACAAAGTTATAAGAAGTGACAGAGTAATTTAATCTTAAAATAAAGTTCAACTAGTGCACCTTTTTATGAGCTTAAAATTAATATGCATAATCCACTTAATTAGTCATTTTGTTTAATTAAGTACCTTTTTATGAACTTTTTAAAAAAGAATTATAATATCATTATATGTTGATTTATCATGTCATTTTTCTCATATAATTTCAAACTTATATTCATATATTTAATTTAATATTCATTAAATATATAACATTAAAATTTTTGTGTGAAAAATATTGTTATAAACTAACATCTAATGATATTGTGATACTAATTTATAAATTTCATGAAAATATCATTTAATTAAGTAAAATAGATAATCAGGTAAACCATGGGTGTTAATTCTTAGATTTTGTATAATCAAAGCTTTGATTCTAAATTTCTAAAGTTGGTAAGGACAAAGTCTGGCTTTTTGACTAACTAACCCCCATTGTTGTCTTTAATTCCCTGAACACCCCACTTTTGAAACTACTCCTGAGTTGTCCCACTTTTTGCTAATGGGACATTTTTTTTTATTTCTTGCCTAGGCCACCTCAACCATGCTAGTGGAGCTAACTTGATCAATGTGAACTGACCTCATTGCCCTAAATGACGAGGTTAAATGACTAGACACATCACCTAACCTCACATCCTAGGACAACAAGGTTAATTGACACTAAGCAAGTTGGCCCCGTTAACAAAGTTAGTGCAACCTAGGCCAAATAAATTAGACCCAATTGTCCTCAGTGTTCCACCATCACAAGCAATCTCAAAATATTTGACAGATCTAGTTTCCTACCTTCTTCTCAACAAACAAACATTGATATTCATTACCAAAATGAGTCATCAATTATCTATTTTGATCCACTCTTGTTAGACTTATTAGTTTCAGTCATTCACACTTCTCAATTTTGATATTGAAAAGTAATTTTTTGATCATTTTTATTTGATATATCTTTACCATATTTTACTGCTTATTTTCTTTTGTTTTTCGGTTTCAAAGATATACAACTATGATCCAAGAGAATCAAGATTAGTTTTTAGAATTTATTTTCTATTTTTTATTTTTATAGGATCTTTTGTAAATAAGCCTAATTGATCTTTGATCCAAACCTTTTTAACTAAACAATGAGGTAGAAAAATTGTTGCAAAAATAAGATTTCACAAAACTATTTTTCATTACATACTTTGATTTAAAACTGTTTTTCATTACATACTTCGATTTAGGTCTTGAAAATTTTCTACTTACATCGATGTATACACTAATGCATTAAAGAACTTGAGAAAAGTTCATACTGCAATTGAAGTCACATCAATGTGTTAAGAAAATCTTTTTTATCGAAAGTTAAGAAAAATAGCTACTTTGATGTAGTAATCGATGTGAAGACTATGTACAACAAACTACACTTTGATTACCACATTGATGAGTTAGTAAATAACAGACTATAATCGATATTGAAATCAATGTAATAATTGAAAACTAGTTATTCTATTACAGATTGTTACAGCAGTTGTAACTACCTAACTTCTTTCACTATATAACGATTTTTCATTATTTTTTCATAACACTTCTTCATCTATTCAAGTACAAAATCTTTCTGAGAAAGCACCAACACGATTTTCTCTCTGCCTCATCTAAATTCCAAGCCTTTTACAAGGTTCTGGATCAAAACCGATTCAATTTACCATTAGATAGTTTAAGATTTTCATCTCAAACATTCGTATTATATTACCTTCTTCTTTCTATCATTGTTTCTTTGTTTTTGAGATTTCTAAGGATTTAGAAATCTTGTATAGGTTAGCAAGAACTAATTAATCTAGTGTTTTTCTTTAGGTTTAGAAGAACCTATCCCAATTCTTCTAGGTTAGCAAGAAACTTGTTAATTTCTTGTGTATTGTTGTAAAAACTGGCAATTTAGGAGCCTGGTCATCCTGAAAGGTTTTTGTTTTGAATTAAAGAGGTCTTCCGATTGAGAAAGATCAAGTGAAGTAGACTTCAATTGTAATTTCAATTCAATTTGAACCACTTTAAAAACTTTCTATTTGCTAAATTTTATCTTTTACTGCTTAACTATTATTTTCTATTATTTTCACTTAATTCTATGAATTACAACCATTTTTGTTGTTTAACTATTGAATTGAAATTAAAACAAAGGTGTATATAAATTCTCCAACAAGAAAAGGCCAAGATCCAAATGAATTCCACATATTAAGATCACATAATACTTTTACCCACCACCACGGGACTTGACAGTTAATATTAGAGCTTTGACTCTTGATACACCTTTGTTTGATTTAAAAATGGATTCAAATTTACCTATTTTTTCTAATAGTTCATTATTAAATGATTCACCTCTTTTTAATTTTGAAAACTTTTATTTTTGGAAGTTTAAATTTAAAATCTTTATTAAGGCTTTAGATATTGATATGGTGAAAATTTTGGATTTAGGGCATGAATATCCTATGATCTCTATGAATGGAATCCTTGAACAAAAATCCAGATTATTGTGAACAAATGAAGAGGAAAGAGATCATTCTCTTGCTTCCAAATTAAAATAGATTATTCTTAGTATCATATCTGCTAATGAATTTTCAAAGATTTCTGGATGTAAGACAAGGAAAGAAATGTTAGATATGCTTGAAGTCACTTATGGACACAAAGAAGGAGTTGAACACACAGAAAGAGAAGAGCAACATTGTCTCTTGGCAAAGCATGAAAATCTAAAGGTTCAAAAGTTTCCTACTTTTTATTATAGTTCTTATGTGAGTGACTCAAATGAGGTCGATAATTCGCATGATGAATCCTTTAATGGTCTTACTAATTCTGATAATGAATCTCATGAAGATCCTACTGAACTATGTATAAAAATGCATCAGGCAGTGTTTAAGACTCAGGAAGAATTAAAGAGAGTTAATAAGGAGTTAGAACACCTGAAAATTAGGAATGAAGGTTTGCTAAAAAGGATTAAGCTAATTGAAAAAGAAAATGCTAATCTAAACATCCTAGCTGAGAAATTATTCAATAAAAATAATGTTTGTAAATACTATGAGTCCTACAAGTGTGAAATAGAAAGACTGAATAAGAATTTGCAAGGATTTTCAGACAGTAATGCAAAGTTAAACAATATGTTAGATAATTGATAACATAATATTTGACACATCTATTTGTCCTCATAGTTAGCATTTTAAGGTCTTGAATTGCTTAGTTCCAACTATGTTAAGATGTTTTTATAGTGTGGAGTTAATTGGCATCATTTTACAAAATTCTACATAATTGGCTATTTTGAGTAGTTTCTATATTTTGGCCATATCTTGAGCTACACTTTTCCAATTGATATGATTCTTATCTTTCAGGAAAGGTACAAGAGAGATTTACAACTTTCATGAAGACTACAAAAGCTGAATCACACAATTGGTTCTCCAAAATTGGAGCTCAATTTAGAATCAGAATTCTATCAGTACTGTCTTAGGTAACTGACCTCTGTGAATTCACTTAACAATAACTTGAGCTATAGAGGTCCAAATGAGGTGAAACAACTCCCATATGGAAGCTAACACATAAAGCCACAATTACTATGAAGACTTCCTAGGCTTACATGATCAAATTGGGCATCAAAACTGAGTTGCAATTCACAAGCAAACATGCTACAAAAATGGGCTCTACAAAATTGGACTTTCAAGGCCACAATTGGCATGAATCTTAGGCCCATTGCTCCATCCTTTGACCCAGCAAACACTCAGCCAGCTGGAGACCAAAAAGATAGAAGAAAAAGAGGAAAAATAGTCTACATTAAGCTGCACACACAAGGTAGAGTGGTAAAGCAGCAACCAGCTACACCATCATTGCCTACTCCCTACTAGCAGCTGCCTCCTCCTTTTACCCGGGTGAAACCGTTTTGGCTGAGAGTTTTTTTAGTTCAGTTTTGGAGTAGTTTAGGAGTAGTTTTAGTGTAGTTTTCTGGTAGCATTAGGTTAGCACATTTTCTTCCATTTTTCTTTATATTTTCGGCCTGCCATGGAAAGCTAAAGCTATGACCAGTCCAAGGGGCTGCAACACTCTAAGATTAATGTTGAGGTTTTGTTCTTTCATTCTCCATTCAATTGCTCGCCATTTATTTCCTATTTCCTCTCTGTTTTGCCTTGAATATCTGAGTTTAATGGCTTCATTTAATTTAGATATTATATGATTATTGCTTAATGATCTACATTAGGAAGAAGATAGGAAAACTAGCCAATACATTGAGCTTTTGATGTGTTTGCTTCTTGGCTGAATCT
>JANHAO010006783.1:0-20897 GCA_026873985.1 Saraca asoca
TCCAAAGCAATATCCAAATTCATAAATTTTGATTGAAAATAGTGAAGCATCCATGAATTCATCATAAAAGCAAAATCACCATATTCAAAAAGTCTATATATTAACTTTATAATTCTGAAGATTCCCATAGAATTGATAATAGGACAGGGCTCTAATACCAATTGAAAGATTCTAATTGTTCAAGTTACATTAATTTAACAATCAAATCCTTAATTTCATAATCTAATCCTATAACAATTCTAGAGAATATAAAAGAATCTAAATGCGGAAGCATACCTGAATCCATTTTGATTGTATTTTAGATTCATGAACTTTGATCTTGAATGAATATGTTCTTCCAAATTGTTACCGTAGGGAATTCACAAAGATTCTCTGGGAAGGGAATGAGAGAATGATTTCAAAACATACGGCCAATTTGGGGACCATAACCCCTATTTATAGACTTAAGTATCTTAACATATTAATCCCATGACAAAATTACCCCTCAAGTCTTAAACTTTATTTCTAAATTAGACCACTTTATATAGGCTTATTAAATAATGGGCATACATTTTAATGTTTTCATGTGTGGCCCCATGTATTGAATTTTATTCTAACATTTGAAGCATATAGCATTGTTCGAATTTGACAAAGTTATAAATTGTGAGATTTTTTTTATTGCTTTTAATTCGAATTATCAAGGTAGTTTTTCTTATTAGATAATGAGTATAATTGTTCTGTTATGAAAGGAAATGTGATTAATCTATTAAACTCATATGTATAAGAATCTAAGATCAAACCTAAAATATAAAAAAATAAAATTTTTTAAGAAATATTGGATGCCACTTGCATCAAAGACTCCTAGTAGATTAAAATGAGTATATTACTTGTCAAAAAAGTATTTTAAATATAAATATTTGTATTGAGTATGTATATTATATGATAATTTTGTAAGTATTATATAGAAGTTATGTGAGAATATTTATAAAGATTTTTTTTATAATAAATGTGATAAGTAACTTAATAACGTATGTAATATTTTAAATTAAAATTCAGACATTAAAAAGAAAAAAATTTAAAGACAACATCAACTGTTACTATATAATTAAAATAAAAAAATTTTAAAACTAAAAATAAGAATTTTATAATTATATTATTATGTAATTTTGATGATACAATAAATGAATAGATGGTATTAAACCAGATAGATGGTATATGGTTTCATGTTGGAATTCGGATTTACTGCAGTTGGGGAGTGACTGCACGCCGTGCAGTCAAATTCTAACCGTTCGATCTGCGATCTGACGGTCCAGATCACAGATAATTTTATATTTAAAAAATAAAAAATAAAAATAAACTACGAGCTGCGATCTGGATCATTAGATCATAGATTGAACGGTCAGGATTCAACTGCATGTCATGTAGTAACCCTAACAACTGCAATGAATCCGGATCCGTAGCTGTTGAGATCGGGTAGAGAATATCTTTTTCAACACTTTGCCACCCTAAAAACAAGAAGAATGGTTGGGTCTCCGTCAGCATGTTTGTCTTCTTTTGTCATTTTGGTTACGGCCATTGGAATGGAGCGGAGGAAGCTCCACCAGTCACCACTCATCATTTCACTTGTTGTCTTTCCTTTATTTTTCCCTTTCTTTCTACCATATTCCTGTATCTTCACAAAGATTGACCCATGGTTTTCCAAGACTCTCCGTCACAATCACAAGGATAACTATATGTCACTCCGGTTTTTGCGTGTCCATTTTTTGAAAGAGAAATTAAATGTACAACTACTTGCAATGGACTCGCACCTTTTTATGTTGATATCCACCAACAAATATTTATATCTTCGTACAAAATATAAATAATATTTAAATATAAGATTTAGTCTCACATAATTTTTTAAAATTTTATATATTATGAATTTCAATAAATTTATTAGTGTATTTTTGAGAATTAAATTACTATTGATTAAGGTTGAATTTTTGATGTGTTTAGGACATGACTGAAAGCAAGTATTTTAAATAAATTATTATTAAAACTGTTCAACAGTATTTGGAGAGATAAAGTTTGCATTTTTTTTTTTATTCTTAGTTTAAATTTTACTGCATTGAAAAAATTGTTAGAAAAAATCACAAAAAACTCGTATTTTTTTTCCGTTTCTTTTAATTAAAATTTAATATTTTTAATTTCTTGAAAATTTCTATAGATTAGTTGGAAGATTTAAAATTTAAATATGTAGCACTAAACCATAATTTAACAGAGTAATTTGTATTTCTCCCTTATACTTTATCTCTCACATATGCTAAAAGGATCCATTTAATTAGATCCTCTCCACAATTGGAAAGGGTATATTAATCAGTGAGTCTCAGTTACAGCTAGCTCTGAAATACGCTTTTTTATTTATTCACGCACACTCCTTCTTACAACTCTCTAATGACATAAGATGGGGTGCTAATGTTTAAACTCATACCACTTCTTTAATTATGAGACATTTGTAAGTTAATTAGTTTTGTAATTAAACTCCTTTGTTTCTGTTTTATTCCTTTATACAAGAAAAATGCCTCGTCAATCTACAATTGTTAAATTATTAAATATTATTTGTATTTTTTCCTATTGATTGTAAGAATAATATATTAAAGTTTTGCTTCTATATATATATTTTGAATCTTGCAAGTATTTTTGAAAAATATAACTTTTGTGAGTTTTACATAAATTTTAACATAATCTTCCAACTTTTTTTAAAAAAAAATTATGACTCTGTATTAACAAACTCAGTGACTAGTATGAAATTTTTTACAACTTCATCAATAAAGTTTGTAATAAGAACATTTTTTTTTACTTTTTAAAAAAAATCATAAAAAAGTTTACTTCTTGGTAAACATTATACATATATATATATATATATATATTTTCAGAAAATAAGATTACGGAATATATATATATACACACACACATTAATTATGAATGATACTTTTATACATGCTTGAAAATTTGGTAAATGTTATATAAATTTAATATAAAACAATTTTATATAAAATCTTATCATTTTTCTTAAAAAATAATTTGTAAAAATTTACATATAATAAGTACGTGAAAAATTATCATTTTTACAATTAAAGTTGCACCAAATTTTTATCAAAAAAAAAAAAAATTCAACTTCCTTGTAAAAGTTACAATTTTTTTTTTGTATAAACATTGTGAAAAGTATGAAACTTTTTTATGAAAGATATAAAAATATGTATCACTATAGAAAAAACCGTAATATTATTTTTATAAATAATTGTGAAAGCCATTCTTTTATCCAAATAATATTTTCTCGCTATAAATTCCATGTGGGTTAGGTATTGCTCATCCCCTAAAACAGTATCAATATCACAGAATTATGGTTGCGTGCGGGTCAGGCCTATATAACAACAGCATATAGCATTGCACCCTGAGTTTGTCTCCTCAAGCGTTTGTCTGCCTCATGTTGTGGCTGACACTCAAAGTACATCTCTTCTGTGCATCAACAACTTAACATAAGCAAAGCATAAATTCAAACTGCAAAAAACTATAAAGAAATAGTTTCAATTGATCTTCATTCTTCAAAGGAAATCTTCCCCTGCTAGAGTAGGGGCCATATAGGCACATTTCAGCCCCTCCAACCCTTTTTGCCCTCTTCTAAGATTCTTGTCTGCCTGTCAGGACATAAAAGGATGAGCAGCAAGACTTTCAAAATTATCCTTGCTACCATTTAGCATACATACATAGTTAGAATGAAACTAGTTCTACATATTTTAAAACTATTCTGTGTCACTTTAACTCAAATTTTTTATTATATGTATAATAATGTGTGGAGTTGTTTAAATGTAGAGTGGGATTAAGTTTTTCCTTTCTATTTATATATAAATGTTTAAAAATATAATAAGTTATTCTAGAGTCCTTTCACTAGAAATTAGAGATTTTGTGAATGATTTGAGAAAAATTTTGTCAAAAATTTTTTATTTATACAAAAAGATATAGTTAACAAATAAAATTATAATACCTAGTCTAATAAGGAATAGATATAGATAATTATTAAATAATGTTCTATCTAAAATAGATAATTATTTATTTTATTTACATAATTCTATACTCCTTATCAAGCTAAAGCAAATATGCCATATGCACCAAGATTGTTACAAATATAATTAACCCTTGGATCACGGAGAGATATGATAAAAAAGTCTATTAGTTGATCATTAGAATTGGTGAAGGAAGTCACAATGTCTCTTGATAGAACCTTTTCTCGAACAAAATGACAATCAATCTTTATATGTTTGATTCTTTCATGAAAAGTCGATTGGATGCAATGTGCAAAGTTTGTTTGATTTTCACAAATGAGTTTCATGGATCCTATCTCACAAAACTATACTCTAGGACTAATTGTTGAAGCCACATCAATTCACAAGTAGTTAGACCCATAACACGATATTCATCCTTTGCACTCAACCTTGCAAGTATAGCTTACTTTTTATTCTTCCATGAGATAATATTTCCTTCAAAAAGGACACAGTATCCTGAGGTGGAACGTCTATCAATTGATGATCATGCCCAGTCAGAATTTGTGTACCTAACAATTTCAATACTTCCTTTGTTTTCATACAACAATCTTTTCTTAAGTGTCTTCTTGATATATTTGACTATTTGAATTATTGCTTTTTAGTGATCATCACAAGGAGAACTCAAAAACTGATTAACAACACTGGCTATAAAGGAAATGTCAGGTTCAGTGACTATGAGGTAGTTCAATTTTCCAACTAGTCTATGATATCTTCCCGGATCTGAGTGCAACCTCCCTCTGGTATGGTAGAAGCTTAACATTAGGATCCATTGGAGAATTTACAGGTTTATATTTTATCATTTATGCCTCCTCTAAGATGTTTAAGGCATACTTTTTCTGACAAATAGTGATCCAAATCTTTTGATTGGGTTATCTCAATTCTAAGAAAATACTACAACTTACCCAAATCTTTTATCCAAAAATGTTGAAATAAATGCTGCTTCAATCGATCAATGCCAACATAATCATTTTCAGTAATGAATATATCATCCACATACATCACTAAAAATATGCATAAATTAGATAATAAGTGTTGATAAAATACCAAATGGTTAGCTTTGCTATGAATTATTATAGATGCTTGAATGACTTGACTAAAATTTTCAAACCAAGCCCCAGGTGATTGTTTCAATCCATGTAAAGACTTGTTTAGGTGACAAACTAGTCTAGACTACTCCTAAGCAACAAATCCATGAGGTTGCTCAATATACACTTCTTCTTATAAATCACTATAAAGAAAGACATTCTTGATATTTAACTGAAAATGGCCGATTATGGATGGCAGCCACAAAGAAAAGTAAGTACACAAAGACAATCTTAGCCAGAAGAGAGAAAGTATCAATATAGTCAACTCTAAAAGTCTGGGTGTAGCCTTTAAATACAAGACGAGCCTTCAAATGATCGACTTCGCCATCGGGGCCAACTTTCATTGTGTAAATCTATAAAGATCCTATAGGTGTTTTACCAAGAGATAAAGGAATAAGGTTCCATGTTACATTAGAGTCTAGAGCAATAATTTCATTAATCATAGCCTATAGCCAACATGAATGAGAGAGAGTGTCCTTAACTGTCTATTGAAATAGAAAATAAGGTAGGTATAAAACTATAGTGAGTTGGTGATAAATGATGACAACTTAAGAAATTGTAAATAAGATTAGGGTTACGAGTGGAATGATTACTTTTATAGAAAGCATTGGGAAGATTATCAAGAGGATTTGGGGTCGGTGTAATAGTCTGGATAGAAAGGTGAGTCATCTAGTATTTCGGTAGGAGCTTCTTTAGTGTCTACCTTGCAATGACATTGATAATAAGTGAGAAATAGAGGCTATTGATCTTGGAGTTAAGAAATTGGTGACTCTGGAGAGGCAAATTGAGGGGTGGGTAGAACTTTGAAGATCGTTGAGGACTTAATGAATGTGGTGAAATATGGATGTTTCAAAGAAGGTAACATCCACCAAGACATAGTAGTGATTCAACATTAGAGAGTTTGCATCCTTTTTGAAGATGAGAGTATTCTAAGAAAACACATTTGATAGCTTTAGCAAACATTTTGTTGAGACCTAAAGGAAGATAATCAACAAAACAAACACAACCAAAGACATGAAGGAAAATAGGATAAAGGTTTCATTAGGGTACCTAATATCATAAGGCACTTGATCATTTAAAATAGAAGATGATATGCAATAAATGAGATAACAAGCTATGAGAATGGTATCACCCTAAAATCGAATAGGAACATTATAATGTAGCAGGAGGATCCATGTTGTTTCAATTAAATGCCAATTTTTACGTGTAGTAATTCCATTTTGTTGAGGGGTGTAGACATCTAATTTTGTCTAGGTTTAACATGTTTTGTGTGCAATTAGATAAACTTTCAAGACCAAAAAATTGATTAATATTTGTTTCTTTTTTATTATTTTAGTAAGAGTAAAAATTATAACAATATCACACATGAAGTAGCATTTGTTTAAGCTAAATATAAAAATACCAAGAAAAAACTATTAAGTTCAATGTACTTTATACAAGGAAAATATATAAAACAAAAAAAAATTTTCAACTAAGAATGCTCAGTTTGCAATTGCAAGCCTCCACTATCATTTGCTTTTTTCTTGAGTCAAGAAAATTTCTCAAAGTAAGCTTCTTTGTGCAACTCAACATTTCCCAAAAAGAGAGAAATCTAAAATCCAATAATAATTGATGAACAATCTATAAACCAAACGAAATATCTTACAACCAAGAGAAATCAAATAAAAATTAAATCACAAAAATACAATATTTTTTTTGAATAAATGGAAGGCTTTTAGATGAGAAAAGAGGAAGAGACAAGAGACAAGAAGAAAAAACTAATTTGGTTTTCTCTCAAAATAGAATAAAGATATCAACACTAAAGAACTCTTATCTCCAAATCTCATAACTTAAATTTATTGATATATCTCTTTCGTCTTTTCACATCTTCATACATGTGCCTAGCTTTTTTTTTTTTTTTGGTTTCATTGTTATTTTTATTTTCAGGTTTTTATTTACATGATTAAATTTTAGAAAGAGTAGCAATAGTTGAAATTGAAAATGAGCATATTGTTCAGGAAAGATCTATAAAAAAATGATGATAACTACAAAGAGAAAAACCAAATTGATAGAAGAAAAAGATAAATCTGAGAAAGAAGGTTAAAAAATTAAATATTTAATTTTAACCTCAGGGTAGAAAAGTGATAAAAAAATACTAAGCTTTGGCATTGGGAAATGCATTTTTCTTTACCTTGTATTTACACTTGATGATTCATAACCTTTCAATTGTTGAGATGTAAAAAGAAAAAGAGATAGTAGTTGTTAAGTTGTGAGAAAAAATGAAAAAGAAATAAGAAGATGATGAATTAGAGAGGCATTGTCCTTTGTTTGCTAAAGAGGTCAAGATTAAACCTCGTTATTTTTTTTTAATTTTTTTCTTAATCTATCACTATTCCCATCACTATTCCTTTCTCATTTTTTTTCTTCCTTTTTTTTTGGTCAACTCAATGACAGAATATTAATCAAATTACAAAAATAAATAAAGAGATGCAAGACTTTTTGATACATCAACCTACATGTTTTCAAGTTCAACGTTGTAGGCCTTTGTCACTATTCCCCTTTATCACCTTTTCTTACTTTTTTTTTTATTTTACTTTTGTGTTTAGGCATGGACAGAGACCAATAGGTTTATATCTGCCTAATCCTATTTTTTTTGTCTGCTTTTCTTTTTAAGTTCAAAAAGTTTGATCATTTATTTTTTCTTTTTTCATTTTTTATTCCTTTTATTTTTATTTTTTTTACATGTGACCTTTATATATATATATATATGTATTGTTACTCTTTGTTGTTAAATCACCGATACACTGATCATATTTAAATATTTCTATGTTTAACTTATAGATTTATTTTATGATTTATTTTATTATTATAAATAGATCAATTTAGTGTATCATGAATTATTATTTGTATTCTCAAGTGTAATATCTTACGATGGAATAAACTAAAAACATGTCAAAAAATTTGGTCCTTTTTAATATTTTTGAGGTGAGGGATATTTTAGGAATTAAATCAGATGAGCCAGTGAAACTTCAGAAAAAAAATTTCCAATACTATTACACGTGAAATCATTATATATATTTTAGTTTTTATTTATATGCTTTATATTTTAAAATATATCATTTTATTACATCTTCCTGCACACCCTTTTGATCTAAAAAAATGATAAACTTTTATCGACAATAGACTAAAGTTGAGAAGTCCGATTATATATGCAATAATTACAGCTTCCAATATTTTTGAGGCATTTTCCTTCGTGCAATTTTGGCTACCAAGTTAGATAAATTTGACACGTTGATTAAATTAATATTTTGATATGACCCCGTCAAATTAATAAAATTTATGTAATATATCAAGAAATTATTTTTGACTCAACTTTCATATTATTATTAAATTAAACACTGCTTATAATCTTAAAAACATATTACAGTTAAACTTTATTTTATACATTATTTTAAATCTATAATGTCATATACAAAAATCTAAATCATACCTATGACGAATCAAAATTGAAGGATCCAATTATGGGTACAATAATGATAGCTCTTAAAATTCACAAGGCATCTATTTTATTAGAATTTGATTATAAAGTTGGAAGAATTTGACACTAAACATATTATGTCTCTTAATTAGTTCCAAATTAGCTTTTCCTTAAAATTTTAAAGCTAAATAAAATTGGAAAATGTTAATATTATTTCAACATTAATTAAGTGGTATCCTTTTCAAAGGAAAAATGAATTTCTCTTGCACTACAATTTTTCTAAATTTCAAAATTGATTTTTTTTAATGAAAATAAGTTCTTTTTTCTCTATCACTTAATTGTCGTTATTGTAAATATATTAGCATGGCCCAAGAATCGATAACTCCTTTAGTTACTTATACTTATTTAAGTCATATATCACTTTTGATATTATGTAAAACGAGATGAGATATAAAAATACAAATATATATATATATATTAATGAACCAATAAAATTTTTTATGAAAGATAGTATTAGAAACAATAACTAATCATTTTATGAACGGACATTGTAGGGTGCTAATAGCTTTCCTGAACTTAATTAATCCTTGAACCTGAATCCTAAATTATGTAGACCTTATTTTGGTTTTCCAATCGTACCATTAAAAATGATTGGTGGCAATTACTTTTACTTGTTTGAATTCACACACATTTTAAATTTGTATCTGACACCTTTAATCTTACACTATAATCTCAATATTTATGTGAAGGATCCATCCATTCGCATCGCTTGCCATCGTTAGGGACATTGTAACAAGGTGTATGAAGGCAAGTAGATTGATGTAAGATACCATAAGAGAATAAATAAGAAGAAAATTTAGATGAGAAATATTCTCTAGCATTATCACTACACAAATTTTGGATAAACTTGTTAAGTTGGTTTTAATCTCAGAAAAGATCTAAAAATAGAATATAATTCTGAACAATCTTTCATTAAATATAACCAAGTGCATATTAAATAATTATCAATAAAAGTAATAAAATAATAAAAACTTAAGGACAAAATGGCTTGACTTAGACCCCAAACATCAGAATGCATAATGGAAAATAAATACTCGACTCTATTATTGATTCTTTTTGAAAAAGATGAATGGACATGTTTACCAAGTTGACACAATTTACAATTTGAAAACTATAAACTAGAAAAATGAGGATGAATTTTTCGAAACTTAGATAGACTTAGATGACTAGGGTATTGGTGAAGCAATTCAAGAGATTCGAATATAGAACATGCTACTAAAATTGTCGAATGAAGGTAATATAATTCACGAGACTCATTTTCTATGCCAATCATCTGTCCCATATCCCGGTCTTGTACAAGAAAAAAATTAACAATAAAGGTAACTAAACAATTTAAAGAATGAGATAAGTTGACTGATGTAAATAAAATTAAAAGGAGAATCAGGGATAAAGAGAACAAATTTAAGAGGAATTGATGAACTTGATTTAGCTTGTCTTATGCCCTTAGCAATGGTTTTAGAGCCATCCACTAAAGTAATTATATAAGAAGAGACATGAGGCATTATATGGGTGAAAAGATATCGATTACCAATTATGTGATTGAATGTTCCAAAGTCTAAGATCCATGAATTATGTGTTTATGAGAGATAAGTTGTAGAGTTACCAGTGGAAGTAGAAGTTGTAGATGATTGAGCGTTCTAGAAAGCCTTAAATTAAAGAAATTGTTTGTACTTAGAGTCCACTAGTGCTTCAGAATAAGAATTCTAATTGTTTGTCTCATTTTTAAATTGTGCAACATTTGTTGATTTATTCTTTTTCCTAGGGAATCCTTGAAGAAAGTAATAATAATCATGTGTGTGCCCATGCTTCTTGCAATGGGTGCAATAAAGACGATTATTGCTACAACCACTAGTACTATGATCATCTTTATTATCACGGCCTCCACCTCAGCCATAAGAACTAGTCTTTGAGATCAAGGTTGATGTGTTTATAGGATCGTGGGGGTACTCAAATGTGTATGCAACCTTGAAATCAAACTCTTACCAGTAAGGATTTGATTATGCACAAAGTCATAGTCTAGATAAATTCCAGAAAGGATAAAAACCATGTATAGTTAATCCAATTTGGTTTTTAATTCTTGAGTATTAGTGGTGACAACTAATTGTTTAATATTAGAGATGATAGCTTGAGCCTTGGTCAAATACACAAACATGTTATGGTCAGATTGCTTAAGATTCACTAAGTTGGTGGCTGCATTATACATCATTTGAATATAGTTGGTGTAGAGTTATTTGGCTTGTTCCCAAAAAAGATAACATGTCTTGTAGGGATGAAAATGGACAATCAATTTTGGAATAATGGATTACCATAATAACACACACAATCAGGCATCAGTTTTCTTTCAATTTTCTTTCTTAGAATCAGGAATATTTTCACTAGTTGTGGTCAGGTGATCATTGATTCCATTGGCTATGAACCATAGTTCAACAAAGTCAACCTTTAAAGGATAATTGTTGTCATTCAACTTTTCACTGTATATAGTTGGTGTGCTAAGAAAAGCAAGAGAAAAGTTATTGGTAGGTTTGAGATTTTATTGGCTATTTGAGGTATTATCTTTCTTTGATTCAATAAACATTTTTTTTGTGCTAGAAATAGATTCTATGAGGTGAGTAAAGGTGGGGAAAATAGGTTTTGGTTGGTTTTATGCTCTAGGCTTCCTTTTTTTTTTTTTTAATATTTTGGTTTTAAGATGGTGTTTAGATGGAATCAATTTAGTGGAGGGGAGAATGGGTAGTCTGATAAGGAAGGGGATGGTTTGAGGTGTTGAGTTTGATTACAGGGCTAGATATTTGTGATTACAGGTATAGAATGACATTTTAGTGGAATTTTGATGGCTAGGTAAAAAATGATTCTAAATAATTTTAGTATTGATTTGTGGTGACTAAGAGTTAAAGAATCGGATAATTATTTGAGATTTTAAAGAAAGAGTAGAGGGTGAAATACAATGATTTTTGTATAGTTTGTAATCATTGATTGATAGTAAAGGGTTAAAGGGAATAAAAGCATAATAGAGAGACGAGTTATTTTTGTGGTTTTGGATGAGGATGAGATTGTTTTGGATAGGTAAAAAAAATAGAAGAATTGGAACATTAAAGAGAAGAGGCCCTCAATGTGATGACTCTGTTACTAACTTAAAATTAGATATTTTGTGAATGACTTGAGAAAAAATTAAACCAAAAAACTCTTATTTATATTAAAAGATATAGTTAATAAATAAAATTCTAATATTTTAATATAATAGTGAATAGAATAAATAAGTACTAAATAATTTCTTATTTAAAATAAATAACTATCTGTTTTATTATAATTATACAAATTCCATAGCAAGAAGTCAAGGGAGTTGGCTTTTGAAATTTGCAATAAGGTCAGTGGAGTTTTATTGCTCTCGTCAATATCATAACTGCATTTTCCCAAAAAAAAAAAAAAGAATAATTCTAGTCTCATAACCTTACTTTTAAATTTTATTAACCCTTCTCATTTTGAGAGTTTGTTGGAATAGTTAGAATCAAATTATATCATGTGTTCAATATAAAATAGATATGAATGGTAATTATGTGACTAGCTATGCTAAAATATTAATGTCACGGTGACATACATTTACCATGGACAAGTTGAAATTGGATTACAATTTTCACTCAAATTAATTAGTGGAGTGCTAGAATATAGAGATGGTTGGTAGAAGCCCATTTGAAGCAAAGAAATAATAAAAATATACAAGGTAGAGGGCGGATCTTGAGGGCCCAAACCCCCCCCCCCCTCCCCCCCAAATTTGTCCATGAATATCAGATAGTTGTATGACTATTTAACACTATGGAATTAGTACAAAGAATAAAAAATATCCTAGCCAAATAAATCTTCATTCATGAGGAGCAAGAACACTCCTATTTGACTTTGGTCTGCTATCTTGACCAAATTTTCTTCTTACTTTCCCTCTCTTTAAATCCTTGAACCTGATCTCTGCTGGCTCTCTTGTGGTCCTGTGGAGCTTGAGTAGTAATGATTGGCTTTGTTATTCCCCTCCCAATCCTTCCAATTTTTGGTGGATCAGATTTTCTAGTGAATTTCTTATCATGTAAAGAAGATGTCATGACAAAGTTGTTTTCCGATTCAGTGCTTCTGAATTCTCTTTTGTTTCTTGTCTGATAAGAAGAATCATTCCCTCCTGATGAATTAGAACATTGGTTCATCTGTTGGTTTACTGAGTTTGAAGACCTGAGAATGCGAGGCACAATCTCACTCAGGTAGTCATCATCTCCTAAGCAGCTTTTACCTTCCTTTGGAGTGGCTTTCAGTGGATCAACAAAATAATGAGCTTGTTGCCATCGTTGTTCTTGCTCTCTAAAACTGTCCTCAAGTTCCTTGATCTGCCATGGAAGTGTCACACACATAAGTTGAGTGTATTTTCTTATAAAAAAATAAGAAATTGATAACTAAGATGATAAAACAATTTCAGAATAGAAAAAGCTAGTCTTGCAACTCCTGCTCTGTGAATTGGATCACTATTAGAGAGTTACAGTGGACCCCGCGTACCAAAGAGTCAGGAGTGGATTCCACATACGTGGGATCCACACTATGGAATTCACTCATGACTCTGGTTGTGAGCTGATCGACGGAGCAAGAATTGTTAGATTAGCATGACTCTTCTAGTATATAACTTAGACATTAGAAGAATATAAAGAACACACAGGAGATTCAGTTTAAAATCACTGTTATATGCAAGGAAGGTCGACGTCTATCAAAATGATAAAACATTACACAGCACTTCAAATATATGTAACAGAAACTATTTTTCTCCTGAGAAGCACCTTTTGATGAAGCAAGGCCTCTGAGTTCTGCTCCTGCTCTTTCAGTTTTCTCTCAAGCTCCTTAACCTGAAAATGAAGTAACAGCCAGAGACGTTATTAAATCAAAGCCATTAACAAAAGACATATAGTATTCACTATACGTTATACAAACAAGTCCTAGTCATTGAGCAAATGACAACCTTATCCTTGAGAATTGCAGATTGACGTTCAAACTCTTGTAACTGCCCTTTCTGCTTAGTTTCCAGTTCCCAAACCTGCTTAACACTTGTTATCTTAGGCCATTCTGGGCTTCTCATAAAATAGTACATGGAAGAAGAGATCTTTCAAAATTATAACACAAACCTTCTGTTGATAACTTTCTGCCTCTGACTGCAGTTGTTCTTTCAGCTTCTTTTCTAGCTCTTTGACCTTCAGCAGAAATAAGTTCAAACTTAGCCATGAATGATGAGTATATGGTCCATTGATATATATTCTGGCCGTCCCTTTTATATGTGGGCACCCGTGGCATAGAGTCCATCAATATGGATAATTTGTGTCACTATTTTAGGAAGTTTAAAACTCAGAATCCAGTCCCAAAACCATATACTAAATAATCTTTGTTACGACTTACCAGCAACAAATGACAGTGTCTAAGTATATCTAAAAATCAGTGATGAGTTAGCAGCAGCATACCGGTAACAATCCCTCATAGAAATAACTAAAATATAAATACCTTTTGTTGGAGAGCACTGCAGGTTTCTTCTTTTCCCCTCAATTTCTCTGACAATTGAGAAACTTGCCTCTCTGACTGGTTTTGCAAGGCTCCCTTCAATTCAATTTGGCCTTCAAGTTCTTTAATCTTTTCCTGTAGATTTTTATGAATATGATCCTTGCCTTTGGCCTTACCCTCCATGTTTTGCAAATTTTCTTCTAGTTTCCGGATGGATTCATCTTTAGTTCTGCACTCATTCCGTGCCTTTTCAAGCTATTCGAAAGCATAAAAGGAGAGGAAATATATATTTGGTAAAACAGGGTAAAAAAAAAAAAATAAATAAATGAATGCAAGAATTTCCAGTTAAATTCAGCAGTCTACCATTGCTTTGATCTTTTGAAGTTCACCGGTATCAATTTGCTTCTTAAGAGGACCCAACTCAACACCCCGAACTCGAGTTGCAAAGTTTAGGGAGCTCAGAGTCTCACCTAAGTCCTGATCAGAGGGGCTGATTTGCACGAACATCAAAGTTTTTGAGTCACCTCCTGCAATATGTTACAGAAAGTATGCAAGGAAAGTTAGCTATACTAAAATTCCTACATCAACTGCAGAAAAGGGAAAATGATACAATGTGCCAGTAGAAGCCAGATTTTACTCCTCAGAACACACAAGAAGTCTGACAGACCAGACATACCCAGTGAATCTTGAAGCAAATGTGTCAATTTAGAGTTCCTGAAATGCCCCAATAACAAATAACATCATTGGAACTTGTATTACAAATTACAGTGGGCAAAGGGTGAAGAAAATAAGGATGTATAGTATACCGATATGGAATATGACTACTTTTTGCTGCTAAAGCAGATATAACATCCCCAAGGGCTGAAAGAGATCTATTGATATTTTGTGCTTCCTTGAGCCGCTCTCCTTGCACATCAGTTTTTGCAAGTCTCTCACTGCCGGCCAAATCTACAAGCCAAAGCTTGCTCTTGGTACACTCACCATTCATCAAATTTTTTGCTTTTACCACTATACAAAGCATGCTGAATGAGAAACAAACAAGCATTCAAAAAGTGAGTATAACAAAAGCAAAATACATTAAGATGTGCCTGGCATATTTCTTATAGTAATGAAACAAAAAAAATGCAAGATCCTGTACCAGTGAGATCTGCTGCTATGCTCATTAACGTTATTACTTCCAACTGCTCTAGCATTACATCCAGCCTGCAGTACATTCCACACTTCCTTGATGTCATCAACCTTGGCTTCTACAACACCAGGAACATGATGGAAACCTTCAGAGGCTTGTTTTATTTCCAACCTGATAACCAATTTGGAGAGAGATCATCCCACCCACATCAGTTTTTCACTTCAAAGTGCTCCTACAAAACCTAGCATGCTTGAAAGATGCTGAGACCAGAATGCCTTATATAAAAAGGGAAGAAATAATAATTACTTTTTTGTTGTAGATCCTGAAGCCAATAGATCTCTAATTTGTTCATTATAAACCTCAAGCACACTAACAGATATGTTGTACGCAAATGTTTCACTTCTTTCCTTGGCAATTTTAAACAAGTGCTCAAGAGTTCTATAATTTACTCCTCTGTTCTGCTCTGTGCCTTCCATGGTAAATGTCTTCCCTGTTCCTGTTTGCCCGTAAGCAAATATACAGACATTGTAGCCATCCAGCACAGAGATTACCATTGATGAAGCATCAGCAAACACATCAACTGTTGAAACAAAGAAGACAATTGCTTAGCAAATGTTCCTTGTTTTAATTACATAAATATGAATCTTGTGCTTTAAAAGCAAACTAGAACAATATCAATGGTGCAATGGAAAAAGACAGCTATAGTATCCATTATATATGTACCTTGATCATCTTTTGGTGTATAAACTCTGTCAAATCTGAAAGATTTTTTTGTAGAGCCACCAGTCAAAATTCCCAGACATCCATCCTTTGCCACATCAAAGTCCACAACTGTTGTACAACCAGCTGAGATTTCGTTTTTATTCAATGGACGACAACGGCAAAAAACTCTGATGTTTCCTATTAATCATTACAGATGCATTAAGTGATGTTGGGTTATACTTTTCACTAAATATGCAGAACAAAGAACTTACCTTTAGCTTCCTGAACTTCATTAAAAAGCTTCTTTCTCTGGGTTATCTCTTCGTTGTACTTTTTCTTGAGATCTTCGCACTGCTTGACTGCAGAAGAAATTCATTAGTACTTTTAGATGTATCATACAATTTCAAAGTTGAAAGGGTAGCAAGTGCAGCTCAACAATTCCTTAAGATATACTTAGTTCAGAGACTGAAAAATATTGTAACTCAAACATACCCAATTCCTGAACAGCAAATACCATTTTACTTAGTTCAGGTATTGAATCAACACATTCATGTGCCTCACAGGCGAGTTGTAAATGTTCACTCTTCATCAACTGCAAAACAAATCAGGCACAGATACTTCTGAATTTAACCATGAAATAAATAGTGCAACACTTTTGAAACATAACTCCTGCCAGAATTTTCATCATTTACCTTTATCTTTTCCTGCAAACCAGTGATTGCTTCTGTCCATTTCTTCTTATCATGCTCATACCGGATAGAAATGTCCCTCAAGTTTTCAGCTTGTTTCTCCACCGTTTGATCTAACAAGAAAATCAACAAGAAGTTAGAAACACTTTAACCAAGGATGAACAACTCTTGAAATTGAACAATGTCCATGGTATAAAATTAATAGGCAACTGCATTACATTCACTAAAACTGAAAGCAATGCATTGTAAAAAACATTTATTAGATCATTAAGTTACCTAAAGAGAGTGTCTTGAAAGTCAAATTGTAAAGTTCCATCCGAACTGTTTCCAACTGTTCATTTGTTGCAGTTAATGACATCCATGCTTCGTAACATTCTTTTGACTTTAGTTGACACTGCATTGTGAGCTCTTCTATCTTCTTCTCGTACTTTGCAATAGACTTTGTTTGCATAATTTTCCTCTGAGACATTTCAATGAAAACAAGTTAAGCAGAAGTTAAGAAGCTTCAAATTGCCACTTATTAACTAAGTTGCCTCTAACCTGTGATTGAGGAATTTCAATTTGCGCAGCACAGTGGTTACATTTAACATGATCTTGTGTCATTTGTGGAGCTGTATAAATATCAAAAATAGATAGCAACTTGCTCAGTAACCACATCTGGAAATACACCAGAAAACTCATCAAAGCACCATAAACAGAGAAAAAAATACCTGACACCTTTGGTGCTCTCCTAATGCAAATCCCACTGACCACTGGGCTTCCATTGACACTTTCAAATCTTACTAGAATTACCCCATCCTCCTTCACCAAAACCCTTGAACCAATCAACTGCAATGGCTTGTTGGCTCCAACAACCGCATAAATGTCAAATTCAGATAGGACCTGCCATATTATTTTGAGGAACACATTCAAGCTCTCGTATAACTTTCCCTTCTACAAATTTTGGAAGTAAATGAATTATGAAAACTAAAATCCAGTTTGTGGGGACAAACTTGCCTTTTCTTCTTGGATGTATACATTAAATACTCTTATTCCTTTAGGGCCATTTGTGTTGATGATCTCCACAAAATGGAGATCGACAATATAGTTTCCAGGAGGAAGATTATCAAATCTATAACAGAAGTTTCCTACCCGTGCAGATTGATAGATAAATGGGTAATCTCCAGCGTCCAGTATTTGTTCATCAGTTCGTAAAACATTCCCACCTTCATAAAAGGTGTCAGCCTGGAAAACTGCTTCGGCATCTGTTTCATTTAGAGCTTCCCCTCCAGCATTTACAAACATTACATACTCTTCTGCTTCAAAAGCCAATATAATGAATTAAAATCTTTCCTTAACTCTTCAAGCCTTGAGGTTTCATTTTTCAGTAATCTGAACTGAAAGATGTTGGTCTCTACTCTGTAATACCCTCTTAAACAAACAATTGGTGTACTTCCAAACAAATTTCAATCAAATATTACTTAATATAGAACAAACTCAAATAATCAAACATTATGTAATATAGTACCATCAAGAAATTACTAGCAAAGTCACAGATTACTGAACAGCTAGTTTGATATATTAGTGCCAGGCTCTGGTACACCAGCAGAGCAATTCAAATATCAGCAAAAGCACACCAACTTAGCTGAATTCCCTCTTAGTCGCAACTGGAAAGAACATATTATAATTTGCGAATCAAGTTCTTTCCTTTATAAATTAATTGTGAACAAAAATTGTGATAAAAATTTTCTACTTTTCCAATGTTTTCATGTGCTAGAGCTCATTTCTCATGGAGAGGGATTTGAATATGTAATCTATATTTCGTCTATTTTCCAACATAATAAAAGAAATGTTATGCATATATTTTAAAGATTCTAACCTGTGCTGTCAGATCTCATAAACCCGGTTGGGATCAGTCTTGAGCTGGGGTCACAAACCATCGAGTCAGCCAAGGATTCGTCTGTATCTTTCATTACAGAATCTTGATGTTTCTGCTTATGTAACTCCACCGTATCCGTACAAATGAACCCAGAAAGGGGGGAATCTGAGACAAGGGTTTCTGGGTTTTGCTGAATTGAGTTCGTTTGGAAATGCTCCATGTAAATTGGGTGTTTGGGCACTGGGAAAATTTGAGATTGGGTGAAAGAAAGCGCTTTCCGGTGGCAAGAAAGTGTCAGGCTCGAAAGCTCCGAACTTTTCTGTGGCTTACTTTAGTCGAGGATGATTCGAATTTGAATTTCGTGACCGTTGACATTAACTGTCGTTCTTCCTTTCCATTTTCAACAGTGGGAGGGAGTCGAGCAGGTGATTAATTTTGAGCGAAATTATTTGTTGCTTGTTTATAATTGATTTTTACATAGTTTATTATTATAAAGGGAACTATTTTTGTTCAGTAACATTATTTGAGATTTGATTTATTATGATTATAATTAATTTTGAATAATTTTTCATAAGGCAACAAAAATCACAGTCCTCTAGCCACCTTATGATTGAATTGTGAGTGGGGGATGGTACAATAATTGGAATTCGAATATATCATTTTTTAGATATATTTGATTAAACTTTTAAAATTTGTCTATAATCAATTATGGATTAATTCTGATTAAACAAAAATTAATTTAGATTATTTAATATAATGATAAGATAATTTATTATTAATAATAGATTCTTAAATAATTGATTATATATAATTTATTTTTATATTTGATAATATCTTTTGATAATTAATTATATTTAATCTTATTTAAATTATGTACAAAAAAAATTATTTTTTAACATTAAATTACTAAAAAAAGAGAATAAAGGAGGAGAGAAAATTTTTTTTTATTGTTATTATTAGAATAAGAATAATGAAGATAAAAGAAAAAAAAAATTGAGATTAATATCAGTATAAATATAAATATTTTTTTTATAATTTTGATTAAAATAAAATTTACAAGTAGCATTTTGTTTAATCGAGATTATTATATATAATTGATTATTGAAATATTTTAAAAATATAATTAAATATTTTTTTAAAAAATACTATAATTAATTATTTAATCTATAATTAAATAATTTTTATTTTAATTAAAATTATAAAATAATAAACATTCAAATTTGTATTTATATTAACCTCAATTTTTTTCTTTTATCTTCATTGTTCTTACTGCTATAGTACTTTTCTCCTTCTTTTCTTTTATTATTCTTTTCAGTAATTTAAAGTTAAAAAATAAATTTTTATATATTATTTAAATAAAAATAAATTATATATAATTAATTATTAAAAAAATATTACCAAATATTAAATGGATTATATTTAATTAATTATCTTTTTACTATACTGAGCAAGCCCTTAATCAAATGTCAAGAAGAAGGATAAAGTTTTGTTTGGTATGATGAGAAAAAAAATTGAGTTTGAATGTAATTAATTATTGAATTTTCTTTGCGAGAAGCTACTAATAATTTCTCTAAATAATATGTGCTAAAATTATTTTGGGAAAGAATTAATTGGGCAAATGAGTTTCATATTTAGGAATGGAGGTTAAAAATTATTTTTAAGTCTGAAATGATTAAAAAAGGGGGTAAATGACACTTTACCGACATGTGATCTCAACCAATTTCACTTAATATACCTGTGTTTTTAAATGTCAAAATTTACCTACCTGTGCTTTTTATAGTTAACAATTTGCCCACCTTCAAATTTTTTTGCCTAATTTTTATCAAAAAATGCATGCGCAATCCAAGTGGTTTCCGTTCTCCCCAATTTTGTAGAAATTAATCCTAATTTTAATCTTATTTTCAGAAATAATTTGAACGAAAAACCCTAATCTCTTTGTGAGATTTTTCAAAGCAATTTCCTTCAAGATTGCACAAGAGTAGCTGTGTTGGAGACTCTGCTATTGTACTCGATTACTGGGAAGGTTGAGTTTGCAATGCCTACTTGCACCGAAGCTTTTATTTTTTTAATAGAATGATTATAAAATTGTTATTGTTGCTCACAATATATAATAGAATGATTAGCTATGATTCTATTTTTTTTAATCTTTTAGGCCCTGTTTGGTTCAATCTGTGGAAAGGGAAAGAGAATGGAATCAAATAAGGAGAGGAAAGGAAATAAAAATTGTTATTTACTTGAAATGTTTGATTCAGTCATAAAACAGAATCAGATTATTTGTGATTACCTTTATTGTTGTTTGGTTGTCAGGAAATATGATTTGTAGAAATAAAAATACAATCCAT
>JANHAO010006784.1:0-20920 GCA_026873985.1 Saraca asoca
GTCTTCATGAGAGTTGTAGAGCTATCTCTTAGCTTTCCTACAAGACAAGAATCACATCAATTGGACAAGTATAGCTCAAGTTATGTAAGAATTACAGAAACTGCTCAATTATGGCCGAAAATGCAGAAATTTGTTCTAATGAACCAATTGACATCAAATCACAAATATACATTAACACAGCTAGAAACATATCATTTGGGCACTTAAAATGCTAAGTATGAGGACAAATAATTGTGTCAAATCTTGTGTTATCAATATTCTATCATGAGTGTTGGACAGGATACTATAATTGTTACGACGACCTTGATGAGAAGGGAGCTCATTTCTAACTTTCTTTTCATACTGGCGATCAGAGTCATTCCTATGGCCATTTTTTCCATTACTAGAGTTATTCCTCTTCTTGCTCTGATTGGGACTACTTGCCTTGCTCTTTTGATCGAGTTTGCTTTGGCTAAAAGTTTCCTCCCATCGGATCTACTTGGCAGCTTATTCATAAAATTCACCCTGTTCTACTACCGGGGACATGTATATGCTTTTAAATAACTTTCTGTCTTTGCGAAGTCCTGTTAAGATCACAGTCAAGATCCCTTTATCCAAGGGCTTCTCTACGTTATTGACCTCACGCCTGATCGGGCGATGTAATCTTTCAGTGATTCATACTTATGTTGAAAGATTGTCGTAAGGTGACAGGGGCGAGAGTTGCTTTTGCAATGCTCTATACTAGCTGAGAAATTTTTCCCAACAATCTTCCCAGCTGCCAATGCTGCAAGCCAGGAGGCTTCTAAATCACGCTTGAGGTACATCACCCAATGTAGCTGGGAAAACATGGCACTTGATCATGGGATTACTTGTTTGGAGATCCATTTGGATGTTGAACATATCCAGGTGATTGCACAGGTTGTTATCCTTATTGTATAGTGGAATGATGGGAATTTTGAGCTTATGTGAGAGAGGCTCCATCTCAATTTCCTTGGAGAAGGGAGTCCCTTCATCGGAGTGTTCTCGATTGTCTCGAGCTTGAAGGTGTTCTTCTAATCACTTCAACCTCTGAAGTAACTCCTCTACCAACAAACACAATGTTCCAGATTACTGGCTGGAAGCCCGATGGCTCTTCTTATCTTCCTAGTCACATGAACAGTGACCCGAAGTTTGTTCTTACAAGCCGTGACCTAAGGAATCTTCTTGATTGGCTTTGCTCAAACATCTAGCATGTTACTATTGGTGCACATTTTCAGGTGTAACGACCTCAGCCTACCTTTGCACACCCTAAGCCTGTGCTTGTGCTAACATCGTATCTACTTTAGTTAGTTCTCCCATCATATTTTTCAGTTTCTCCTGACGTTGATACTAGGTTTGTACTCCATCAATCCCATTGACAACAACAGCAAGTTGGTAAAAGCTAACTAGGGGCAAGTTAACAACAACACCTATAACAAGAGCAGCGAAAGAGTCTGTTGTAGATATGTGACCTTCCGATTGATCAACAGAAATGTTTGAAGCTCTGGTGGTTCTTCTCTTGGCCATTGCAGTCGAAAAGAAAATCAACCAAGATGCAAATGAGTCCCCATAGATGGTGTCAAAAATATTGATGGTAGAATTTGGTTCGGTCCAAATCCAGCCAACCCGAAGAGTTCTTAAAGACCCAAACTACGATCTGATCAAACAAGTGAAAAATGAGGAGATGGAGAGGAAGGACCGCAAGAATGTGGAAGGATTTTTAACATGGTTTAGCTAAAGTCAAGTAGTACTAGTTCTTATGGCCATGAATAGTTTTATTGCTCTGGTAAAAATTTGGCAGAGTTACAGTACATGAATCCAGAGTCGCTTTACAGTGATCTCCCTCCTTTTTTTTATAGAGGCTGGAAGGTTACAATTGTAATTATATAAGTTGTATTTTTATTATATCAAATAAATTAAGTAATAAATGTAAATGACAAGTATGGCTTCTGTAAATCGGCTTTCATAAGCTGCTTTCTGCGTGGGCCCCTATGTGCTACTTCTTATAGACTGGCCTCATAAGTTAGGTCTGAGAGGATGCTTACTTTAGGTTCACCCTTGTTAAGCTTTAGCTGGGTGAGATATCGCATCCCATGAGTTGGGACTTTATCCGGGATCTTTGCTGACCTGGACCAGCGACATCGAGTTCGCACTTGATGATGTGAGTTGGTGCAGGGCAAACTATTGGCTACATGAGTTGGACTGGTCTCTAGCGTGCTAAGGCTTGTTCCATTCCCTGAGCCCACAACTTGCATCTTAGCGGTATGACATATTGGCCCAACAACTCGAGCTCATCTCATCGCTGCCTAGCTATTAGAGCTCGTTTCCTTGGTGACCTGACGACCTCAAGCTGGTGCGAGCTGGGCTTTCATCGGTTGGACTTACTTGTTGGACTTTTGCCAGCCCATTTTACATGATGCCAGAAAACACTTATAACAATTAATTATAAAGTATGCAAATGGCATGAAAATCTTTTACTTGTAAACAAACAAATAAAATTTTCTTATAAAAAATATCTTTCAATAAAACAAATGTAGTCTAAAAGTTCATTTATTTAGAAGAAAATGACTTTCACTTTTAATTAAAATAAATCACTTATTTGTTAAGCTCTCTATAGTTCTCTTTCCCAAATGGGTTTTTCCTTTTGCTTTCATGACCTTTTACTTCTATTGTCTCAGTGTTTACTTTCCTTTACAAGTAGACAAACATTACCTTTCACCTTTCACCTTTCCTTGAGCTTATCTTTTTGTCCTTTCTAGTTTATCTTTTTAATATTCTAATTTGCTCTTGTCCTCTGTTCCTGTTCTTTCGCAAATGTTTTCTTTTCTATTGGTTTGTGTCTTTTTCTTATTTCTTGTCCTTTTCTTTTGCATGCACTTTATCCTTCTTCCTTTTTTGTAGTGGTTTTTTTTTCTCACTTTGTTGTTGCATGATGGGTTTTAGTCATCATATGCTGGAATTCAGTTAGATTGACAATAGTTCTTCACAAGATGAGTTTGATGGCATGGATAATGAAGATGTTGATCTCGGGTTGGATATTTATGCACATGCAATCCCTCATATGCGTCAAGGCCACATTGTTACTATCCCTAAGATTTCTTGCAAAAGAGACATCATTTTAGGAAACATTGTCTTGTTGCTTACCTTCTAGATTCACGTTCATTCTTGATGACTTTTTTACAACAAGTTAACTTAATCATGCATGGCATTTGCGGGGGTCGATGACAATTGTGGGTTAGGAAAGAAATATGTTTTTGTTGTTCTTTGCAAATGAACAAGATAAAGAATACATTTTTAGTAACTATCCATGGTCGATCCAAGGTGTGTTTATGGTTTGTGATTATTGGAGGCCAAATACTATCCTTAATCACTTGCATGTGTTGGAAGTTTCAGTGTGAGTTCAATTGTAGGGGTTTCCTTTTGAATATCAAAACTTTAAGGTGGCTCAATATCCGGGATCTATGATGGGTACAGTTCTTGTAGTGGATTGGCAGTTAGTTGTTCTTTGGAACATTCGATTTCTTTAAGTCTATGTCTCAATTAGAGTGTATGAGCCATTTCTAAAAGGGTTTATGTTGCAGCTTACTGTTAGTCGAAGAGTCTGGATTTAGTGTCATTATTAGTGAGTGTTGCAATTCTGTTTTAGCTACAAAAGGATTGGACATGTGGCTCCAGATTGTTCTTGGTTGACTATTCAAATTGAAATGGCCCTTCATTGATAGGTTACTACCCTAGCTAATCATTTTAATGTTTAAGTTAGTACAATGCTACACAACCTCATTTTACGAATAAGGCAAAAATGTTTAGTAACAGGCCTGGTCGAAGAACGACTAGGGTGCAACTCAGCTTTACTCTGTATAGTTTGCAATATGATCAAATAGATTTCTACTTCTTGGATTCTGAGGGTTCTGAGGCTACTGGTTCAATGCATGATTCAATTTCAGTTCATAGTTCTGAATCATCTTAGGACAATGAGATTTCTTTGCATAATTCTTTACAATCTGAACCTTTAAGCCCTCAATCCTCATTTTGCCAACAGTATTCATCTACTTCTTCTTGTTCTTCTTGTCTTGGTGATGTCTTTGTAAAAGTTTCCAATGATGGTGGGGAAAGTTCATTTATTGTTTGTCATAAAGATCATAGGCCAGTGATGGATGAATTGTTTAGTGTAGAACAACATGTTTATCATGTGAGGGGATGTTGGATGTTTAGTATGTCCCTATTAAGGTGATATCTTTATTTAATGATCCAAGACTGATGCCTAATTGGGAACTTTCTTTTCACCTGAAGTTGGGGAATGTTCCAAAGCTGTAAATTACTTTTCTGAATTGCCTATTTAGGATGCATAGGTGTTGAAGGAAACTCTAGCTTTTGATCTACTTGCTAGCCCAACTAAAGTGAACACCAATATTAATCATTGGCTAAGTGGTGCATCCAACTCTACCTATATGTCCTTATTGTATGCTTGGATAGCTCAAAACTTTACAGCAAAGGAGGTTTTGGACTTGTGGTCCAGTTACTTGGGCTTGGTTTGGCTCGGTGGGACTTATTAGAAATTCAGGCCTAATGAGTTCGTAAATTCGACTAATTTTGGCAATATGATATTTATATCTGATCCTTCTTCATATAAGGTGATTGTTAATAATGTTGATGTAGATGTTTCTTTTGCAAACATGGAGTTAGTTGATCCTCATATTCCATGATCTTTTGCTAATTTGCTTATAGGGTTTAGGGAGGTTGTCTCAGAATAGCCTCTTCCAAAATCATGATTGTTCTCAGTTAGAATTGCCAGGGTTTAAGTTGAACCTCGACAGTTCATCAGCTTAAGCATCTTCTGGTTCAAGTTAATCTTAGCATTGTTTTCCTTCAAGAAACTTTCCTATCTACTTTTTATATGGCAAAAAGGTTCTATCAATGAGGCTATACTAATTATTTTGGCATCTCACTTATTGGGAGGAAAGGTGGATTGGCTCTAGTTTGGAATAATTTAGTTGAGTTAATAATTATAGATAATTTTGTTAATTGCATTTATGTGATCGTAGAATTCCTAATTGATTCTTGTTTTTTAATTATAGGCCACCTTATGTAGAAGATAAAGGTATGTTTTGGTAGTGTGTGACTAATCTGGGTCAAGACATTAATTGTCCATGGCTATGTATTCGAGATTTCAACTAGGTTTTGGATCTGATTGATAAACTCAGTTCCTTTACTAGAATTTTTGGTAGTGAAGATTTTAGGGAGATAATGCATTTGACAAATTTAATTGATATTCCTCTCCATGGGGCTTGGTTTACATGGAGAAATAATTGACCAGCCTTAACTACTATTTGAGAAAAACTCAATAGAGCTTTTGGAAATTTTCTCTGGTTACAACATTTTCCTACTACAAACTTGAAGGTTTTACCTATTACTACCTCTAATCATGCTCCTATTTTGTTGAAGACTGATTTTGAATCACCTTTTTGAAAATGTCCAACTCGATTTGAAATTATATGGATGACTCACTTTGAAGAGTTGGAGGATGAATTGTCATGGATCAAAGACTTATCAATTCCTGACTAAAAGTAGAACTACAATGGCTAATCTCTGTGAGTGGAATAAATCATCATTTGGTAAGGTGAAAGTTTATATCCAAGAGCTTGAATTAAATTTGGTAGATGTTCAATTGTATTTTAAAGGATGGGGTGTTCATTGATCAAGAGAGTAATATAAGAGTTGAATTGGATTATTGAAGTTGTTAAGAGTTGCATTAGGTGTAAAAGGCCAAATAACACTAGATTATGCAAAGGGATTGGTGCTCTAAATACTTTTAAGTTGTGGTTCAGAAAAGAAGAATTGTTAATAGAATTAATTAACAAAGGGATCCGATCACTTAGTGTATAGTCATTTCTCCGACTGACATTGAGAAGTTAGTGCATGACCATTTCACTTCATTGTATTTAGTCCATGATGATTGCTCTGTGATGGATATTCACCAAGCTCTTCAGCATATTCAAGTTCCTAACCTTAATCAATTGTAGATTGACTCTTTAGTAAAGCCTTTTCAAAAGTCAATTGTCATGGATATTTTATTTCAAAGGGCTCTTTATTAATCTTCGAGTCTGAATGGGCTACCAACTATTTTTTATCAGGAATATTAGGACATTACTAGCCCTTCTTTGGTAGATATGTGTTTATCTTTTGTCAATAAAGGTTATATGCTTCATGTCTTAAATTCTACCTATATTTGTCTCATATCTAAAACTTAATTGTCAAACACCTTGAATGATTTCAAACCCATTAGTCTCACTAATATTACTTATAAAGTTATATCTAGAATGTTAGTAAATAGATTGCAATCTCTTATGGATGTTTGGATTACCCCTTTTCAAAGTACTTTTATTACGGGATGAATAATTAGAGACACCATTGTCATTTTAGTTGAGGTATTGAACTATGTTAAGAAAGTTAAAGGAGGAAAGGATAAAGGGGCTTTTCTGAAATTAGATCTGCATAAGGCATATGATAGGTTGTCTTGGACATTTCTTAAGGCGGTTCTGCAACTTATGGGTTTTCCTTCCTATTGGCAGCAAATGCTTAATTAATATGTAAATATTGTGTCTTATAGGATTTTTTTTTAATGGTGCTCCCACCTCTATCGTTAATCCTTCCCATGGTCTATGTCAAGAGGATCCCTTGTCCTATTATCTTTTCCTTCTTAATAATATTCTGTTTTGCATGATGATGAATGTTGAGCATCATAAACAAATTCAAGGAGTGCAGATATGTACAAAAGGCCCCTCGATTCCCATCTGATGTATGTTGATGATGAGTTACTATCCTTCAAAATTACTTTTGTGGCTTGCCAAAATATTAAAAAAATTTAGGACTTACATGCTAAGTTAGCTGGTTAGGAAATTCACTTTGTCAAACCTAGAATTATTTGTAGTCCCAATACAAATCCATTTATGAGAGGTTCCTTGGCTACTACCTCTAGGATTCCAATATGATTACTACTGGAAAATATCTTGGAGTGGATTTGGATCATAGTACCCATGGTAGACAAGCCAATGAGGTTATTCTGGAGAAAATTTTCAATAAGTTGAATGGTTGGAAAGGTGCTTTATTATCCCAAGTTGGTAGGCTTACCCTCATCTAGTTTACTATTAATGCCTTAGCTACATATCAGTTGTCCTATATCAATCTTACTCTGTTTTGTACCTCTAAAATTGATACGACTATGGCTAAGTTTTGGTGGGGTCATATTGGTCATTCAAGGCTTCCTCGTTTAATGGCCTAGTCTATTTTGTATATTCCAAAATTTTACGGAGGTCTGGGGTTTAAACCCATCTTTCTAGTTAATCAAGCCTTATTTGATAAGTAGTCTTAGTGAATGCTTCATTATCCTCAATCTTTATTTGCCTAGGTAATTTAGGCTAAGTATGGTAGCTTGCGAAGCCAAAGAGAATTTAGACGTATCCTTCAAGGCTTCTAGTTGTGGAAAGGTATTGATAAACATATTGATCATGGGCTGTTCGTTAGGGTACTTCAATCCTTATTAGAAACCCCTACTAGTTTCAGAGCATTGGGCCTTTACCTTCAACTATCTTCACTATTAGTGATTTATTTACATCTAATCATTTGTCTTGGGATCAAGTGAAGCTTGAAAGTTTATATCCTCTGGAGTTGGCTGCAGAGATCTTGAAGATCCCAGTAGCTCATTCTATAATTTCATATCAAATTTTTTGGTCTAATGCTGCTAGAGGGCTCATTTTGTCTAAGCTGTATATAAACAATTGTTGTAATCTTAGAATGGTCAACTCTAATCCCATGGTCATGGTTTGTTCCCCTAGAAGCACTTTTGGAAGCTTAAAGTGCCTCAAAAGTTAATAATTTTTCTATGAAAATCACTTTAAGATGTTTTGCCTACTGAGGATTATCTTTGTAGACATCATATCTTGGTCTCGCAAGAATATGTGTTCTGTACGAACCATTTGGAGTCAATTAATCACCTTTTTCTGGCTTGCGCTTTGTCTTGAGCAACTTATTTTGGTGGTTATTTTCCTATAGCAGTGGACCATATTCAAGGAATTGGTTCCAAGCAATGGTTGGTTAATTTGCTATTGCAAGTATATCAACAAATTCCTATTACTTATGCAGTATTCATGTGTTGGTCAATTTAGAATCATAGAAATGCTATATACTTTAGAGGTGCAAGTCCTTCCCTTGAAATTGTTATCTCCATCGCTACTAAGTATTATCACCTTATTGAAACTAGTTTTTTTACAAGCACTTACTTCCTAGTGTAAACAAAGACCTTAAGTATGGGGCTTGTACTTCTTAAACATGGTCCAATCCAAATCTTACTATTGTTATGCTCAAGTGGTCTCTTTTAGTATGGCAAAATGATCAAGGAAGACCACCAAATCATAAGAAAGTCCTTGTCTACATCTTTAATGGCGTTTAGATTTTAGTTTATTTATTGTATGCTCCTTTATGCTCATTGTTCTCTAAATCAGGTGGACTTGATGCTCAAGGTATCCAATCCAAGGAAATTGTGGAGTTTATTGATAAATAAGCCAACCTTATGACAAATGCAGGTTCTACATTCTAACGTTTAGATGCTTTTAACTTTTTTTTTGCATTTTTTTTAGCTATTGACTTTGCCTTATCTGATTATAGTCTTTTAGCTAACCCTATTATTGCGAGTAGGCATTTAGATTTTGGTTGGTATGTGTTGTCCTTATTGTAATCTATAATCTTAATTATAAAAAAATAAATCATTTTCTCAAATTATCTCATATTACATAATCTCACTCTCTATCTCTCTACTTTCAGTCCTTTTTTCTACCTTTCTTTCTCTCTACCCCTTTCTACTTTCTTTCATTTTCTCTCTACTTTCTCTTTTTCATGTCTTTCTCTCTACTTATCTTTCTCTTATCTCACCTATCTATTTTTCTCTCCTACTTTTCCTCCTTCCCTTTCTCATCTTTTTCTTTTTCTCCACTCTTTCCTCAATGCCCCTTTATTCCATCTTTATCCTTCCTTTCCTCCTCGACTCTTTTTATCTCATATCTTTATTCCTCCTCCTCTTATTTCTTTCCTATAAATGTTGATATTCAATAGTTATATTAAAAATTATGTTTAGAGAATTTTTGGACAATTAAAAGAGTTAGCATATATGGTTAATAATTTTGGCCAAAATCATTTGAATATGAATTAAATGATGAAAAAAAAGATTTCAATATTTTTTCTAGATGTTAATTTTAGTACAAAATATACTTAACTTTTGATTTTTTACTAATAAAGATTTATTTTTTTATCATAAAAACATTCTAATAATAAAATAATTATGTCACTTGACCCGTTTGATGCATTGTATAAGAGAGATATGATAGTATAAGTAAATACTATCATATTTTAACAAGTGTTTAGGCCTTAAATAGGTTAGTAAAATGTAATCCGATCTACTCATTTTATATGGTCAAGATAGGATAATTTAATCCTCTCCCTTTGCACTTGTTACAATAGGATAGGATTAGAATAAAATTTAATATTCTCATTTTACCCTTATCTATGTTTATATCACTTAATCTTTAGCAACTATGACATCAGCTTTATTAATTGAAGTATACCTCTATCATAGTTCATCCGAGTAAAATTTATCATTCTCATTTTACCTTTAGCCTATATTTATCATTCTTATTTTTTTGGACGAAGTAATTGAATTAATTACTTTTAGTTAGACTTCTTATTCTCTTCTTATTTTTTTAATTCTTTTTTTTTGTGGCTTCATCATGTTATGACTTATTGAAGAGAAAAAATTAAGAAATATAAACAATGTATTGATTTAATTTATTATTTAATAATTTCATTAAAAATTATGATTAACAAATAATACAAAACAATTGTAATATAAATTATTTTTAAGAATAAGGATAATTTTATTTAGACAAAATTTTTAATACTATCAAGTTATATAAATGTCTAATAACAAATAAATGATAGTATAAATTGATACAATCAAACCACTTATATGATTGTATACCAAATACTTGATAATATGATTAGTATCATATCTTATCCTATACTATTATGTCTGCTTATGCTATCCTATATCATACTATCATGTCCTCCAAACACACTCTTATATTACAGTCTTACTCTCCATCTCTCTATTTTCCTTCCTTTTCTCTCCACTAATCTCTCTCATCTTATCTTTCTTTTTATCCTTTTTTATTTTGTTAGAATTTTTCATATGGATTTCCATAGTTTAGAATATTTTATAAAACTTGAACTATACAAATGTCAAATTAATAACATAAACTAGCTCATTATAAAGTGATAATACTGTAGGGCTTAAAATGACACTTAGGCCTTAAATAATTTCTAGTCATATGAGCCTTTGTAACTAAACTATTATGCAATGGGTTAACTTAACCCAGTCAAGTTTAATATATGTAAGGTAAGTCCCTACTTTCACCCCGGATTAATTCCCACAATCTCCCCATGATGATTTGTAAGTGTATTCTTTGATAGGCTGTTAGGGATCTAAAAGAGTGAATCTACTAGGATTCTCACATATTGGACTCAATAGATTTACAACCTTCTTGAGATAAACAATTGTTTTATATTATTATTATTATTATTATTATTATTATTATTATTATCAACTTGCATTTGATTTATTCTACATGGCATAATAAATTAGATTTGATAATTGGTTCAATTCTGTAATGCAATTCTTGCTATTGGTATTAAAGCCATTTATTTCATCATGCTACATGACTGAATATTATGCAAATTCAATTAAAAATTATTTGTATCATATTATTCATGAAATTACGAAAAGTAATGAGTTCATTATTTAAATAAAATTATAATCTTATAGCAAGAATTAATTTGTAATTTTCAGATGAATAAATTTTTGAATATTATTGATGTATTTCACACAAATGTATTTTAGGATTTGTGCATGCTTTAATGTGCTTTGAAAATAGACTCATGATATTGAATTTTCAAGTTTTTTGGTCAAAGGGGTTTCATCAAATTTGGCATAATTTGTGCTATTTTTTTCAAATTGATTTATCATTTTGTCTCAAATCATACAACTGAACAACACCCACAATTTAATTTGATCAAAATTGGTGTGTATAAAATTTTAGAATGAAATTTTAAATGGAAAGACTATTTTTGGTTTTGATTTTGTGTTTCAAAATCAAAGAAATTTTTTCCTAGTTTTGCACAAATTAATCATTGGGTTAGTGTTAGATTTGCTTTAGGATGAAAACCCATGTAAGAATTTGGGTAAAACTGCCAAGATTTGCCAAATTTGAATCAGGTAAGAATCGATTTCAAACCTAGTCTAAAACCTATTTATAGTGAATAGGGTGAGGAAGGAGGCTTCCAGCTTAGTTGCATTATGCCTTTCCCCATGCACTGTGGAGGCGGATGTAAGCCACACGTTGTCATGCCAGTGTCTGATTGGAATTTTCTTGATGACATTTTCCTCCACTTTCTAAGATGGATTTTTTTGGACATTTTTCTAGAATTTTCTAGAAATAAAAATTATTTATTTAATTTTTTCCTATTTATTTAAACATTAATTTGGGATTATTTGGATCTAAAAATTTTATCATATAATTCCTATATGTTGAGCTAATATATGAAAATTTTCTAATATGAAATGTTACTGTGTAGATGTTAAATTAATTTTACATGATTATATAAATGGAATTATTGTTGTGCAGGAACTATAAATTGCTCATATTACACCATGAAATTTTATATAATTGTGTACATGTCTATTAAGGGATTAGTTGCATAAGATTTTGCTGAAAATTAAATTTATGTAGTCTGATATCTAGGAGAATATGGTGTTGATAATATTCGTACCTTATCGATATAACATTATTAATATAATTTGTTGGCAATAGTATGAGAGTTGGGATCAAGTATTTTGTTTCTAGAATTCTAAATACCTTATTAGTATTGAGTTTTAGGAATATGACATTTGGTCTCTCTCTCTTTCTCTCTCTCTATATATATATATATCATATTACAGGATCTTAAATACCCTATTGGTGTTAGAATTTGTAGTATGATACTCTTTAGGAATTGCATAGTTTATTTTCACAGCATGATCACATTAAACATGTAATATAGAAATTTATGATTAATTTCATAAATTGCTATGTCTTCAATCTTAGTTGTATATGCAATTAATTTCTATGAAAATAGTGAATAAGACCAATTATGATGACTGAACTGATTCGTTGAAATTATATCTGGTGATCATAAACTTATTTGGTATTGAAAGAGGTAGAGCTAATGATTGATGATAACTCTACTATTGTGCAAAAGGTTCTTCATAAAATGTGGACACACTCAAACAGAGTGTGCTTGATGGTTATGAAGTATATTATGGATACATCAGGCAAAACATTGTTGACTTTTTAAATGCAAAAGTCTTTATACATTATATGGTTGGGAAATTCATGAAGTTCAAGCTCGAAAAAGGGGAGCACCTCTCATCACTGGAGAAAACTACTTATGATGGTATTAATGGAGATTGTGAACATATCATGAAGCTGGTACACTACTATAATTGGTTAAAAGACATAAGTGGACTTGGGAAATAATTATTTGATCTAGCATGCTTTGGAGTCTCTTTCTGCTCAATTTGATATTCTTAAGATATCGTTTCACACCCACAAAGGTGAGTGGACTATCAGTGAGAATATCTCTTTTGTTAATCAGGCAGAAGATGATATAAAGAAAGAAAAGGTTCACAGTGCTCACTATATTCACATGGATCAAGTGCTGAATGTGGGAATAAGTTACACCTAAAGGATAGCAAAAGAAAACCTAGTTTTGAGAAGAAGAAAGCTAATATGAATGCATAACACTATAGACCTAAGAGGTCTTTATTCAATGGGAACTGTAGGTATCGTAAAAGGTATGGGCACAAGAAGGCATAATGTTTTAAGCTTAAACCATGGATTAAGAAGAAGAAACAAGATGTTAAGAAATAAGAGGAAGTTAAGTTAAGGAGAGTTCATAGTCAAATTGGAGGATGGAAATAAAGTGCAAACGAAGCATATAGGAGTAGTAGCCTTAAGGTTATCTACTAGTCATGTTTTAAAATTAAGAGACGCCATTTATGTGCCTTCCTTAAGAAGGAATTTGATTTCAATTATTGCTTTAGACCGGTGTGGATACAATTGTTATTTTAGTAATGGAAAAGTTAATTTATTTCATGATTATGCCTTAGTTAGCTCTAGTTGTTTGTGTGATGGCTTATATAAAATTGATTTAAACCTTGCTTTTGTGAATTTTATAAATACTATGATTGGAAATAAAAGAGAAAGAATTGATGAGAGGTCTTCAATGTTATGGCATAGGTGTTTGGGTCATATATTTAGAGAAATGATGGAGAGATAAATAAGAAAAGGAATTCTTCATGACATAGACTTCTCTAATTTTGGTATGTATATTGATTGTATCAAGGGAAAACTCCTTACTAGAGTTAGAAAAAGAAAAAGGACTAGAAAATACAATGTTCTAGAATTGATTCACATTAATATTAGTGGACTGATCATGCCAAGCATAATGCATGGATGGGTACTTCATCATCTTCATCGATGACTATTCTAGATTTGGTTAGGTTGAACTTCTCACTAAAAAATTAGAGTCCTTGAACTTTTAGGACATACAAGACTGCTATCTAACTCAAACGATGAAAGAAAATTAAATACATCAATTTTGATAGAGGCGGTGAGTATTATGGTAGATGTGATGAAATTGGTAGAAATCCTAGTCTTTTTGTGAGATATCTCTAAGATTATGGAATTGATGCTAGTTACACCATGCATGGAATGCTCAAACAAAATGAGATTGTAGAAAGAAGGAATTGCACATTCATGTACAAAATAAGACATATGTTAGCACATTCCATTTTACCAGACTTTCTATGGGGCGATGCCTTAAAGACAACTACATATGTTCTAAATCAAGTTCCTAGTAAGGCTATGCCTAAAACCCTGTATAAGTTGATGTATGGTAAACAACCTAGTCTTAGGCATTTCCACTTTTAGAGTTACAAGGCTAAAGTGGGGTCATATAATCCATTTATAAATAAGCCTGATCAAAAGACTGATTGTGGTTACTTCATTGGATATTATAACAATTGTAGAGGTAGCAAATTTTACTATCTAACTTACATTATCAAGGTCATTAAGTTAGATCATGTTATTTATTTTGAGGACTATTTGGAGAGTAAGAGTGAAGAACCATGCGACATCTCTCATTAAAGGAACAAGTCATCATTCCACTAGCACTTTCACTAATTGAGACTTGTCGAATTGATCCAAAAGATGATCCAATATAACAAATGGTGGAAGCTGGAGAGCTGAGTGCTCTGTTGGTAGAAGAAAGGGAACCAAGCCTTATAAATGAAGAAATACCCTTAAGTAGATCCCAGTGGGCTTGTAGATCAGCAATCACAAATAATTATTTGGTGTACTTGTAAAAGCACAAGTTTGATATCAATGATGATGATGATTTTACCAATTTTCAAAAAGCTATTTTAAGTCTTAATTTTTTAGAATTGATGAAAGCTATAAAGGATGAATTGGTTTTAATACCAAAATGAGATATGGGATCTTATGGAATTACTTGCTAGTTGCAAGCCTATTGGATACAACTTGGTCTTTAAGACCAAATAGAATGCTCAAGGGTACATTGAGAGGTATAAGGCTAGATTGGTAGTAAAGAGCTACACTAAAAAAGAAAGCATTCATTACAAAGAAACTTTTTCACCTATTCAACTAAAAACTCATTTCAAGTTATTATGGCATTGGTGGCTCATTTCAATTTGGAGCTTCACCAAACGGATGTTAAGATGACATTTTTAAATAATGATTTGTTCGAAACTGTTTATATGAACCAATCAAATGGTTTCCAAGAGAATGGTAAAGAATACTTGCTGTGTAAGTTGAAAAGATCCATATATGGTTTGAAGCAAGTATCTAGAGAATGGTATCACAAGTTTAATGAGATTGTTGCTTCTTTTGGATTCAAGAAAAATGATGTAGATTGGTGTATATCTATTTTAAGATGGGTATGAGTAGATTGATCACAAGTTTTATATGATATTCTCCTTGCTAGTAATGATATGAGCCTTCTGATTGTTACAAAGCAAATGCTATTGATGTATTTTGATATAATGGATCTTTGAAGCACATTTCATGCTTGGCATACGTGTCTATCGTGATAGATCTCAAGGTGAGATTCTTTCTAAAACCTAGTGTCCTTAGAATAATGGAGAAAAATCAAGTATGAAGGTGGTCCCATATGCTTCTGTTGTTGGTAGCCTGATGTATGCTCAAGTATATATATGTCCTAATATTGCTAATGCAATTGGTGTACTTGGAAGATACTTGAGTGATCATTGTCAAAAACATTGGACTGCTATGAAGGAAACTGTGAAGTACTTGCAAGGTACAAAGAGTTTTATATTGACCTATCATAGATATAATGATCTAGAAGTTATAGGCTTCTCTAACTCTAATTTTATAGGTTGCCCAGATGACAAGAAGTCAACATCTGAATACATGTTTATGGACAAAATGAGTCATTTGTGGAAAAAGTGTCAAGTAGTCAATCACAATAACCTCTATTATAGAAGTAAAGTATGTAGCATGTTATAAAGCCACTCATGAGGTTATTTGGTTAAAGAATCAGATATCTAGATTCAAAATTGTTGAGAGCACTTCTAGAACCTTAATAATTTATTATGACAATATTGTTGCAGTGTGCTTCTCTTAAAATAAAAAAAGTTTTACTTGTATGAAGTATTTTTTATATTAAATATCAATTTGTTAGAAAAGAGATACACAAGTATCAGTCATGTTGCCACAAATTGTATACTTGCAAATCCACTAACCAAATGATTAGGTATAAGATTATGCCACAAACAAGTAACTAGAATGAGTTGACTAAGCATTTGATGTTCAGGGTTAGTGGGAGTTTTATATTTCTTATTGAAATAATGAACTTGTGTTATTATTAATCTCAAGATTTATGAAACGCTAATAATGTTACCATATTTTGTTGTTTGCATGCATTGTGTTATGGCATGTTGATGGAGACATATAGACCCTATCTTATTATCGTATTGAGACTATTAAATCTCACTTGACATCTTAGGTAGATGCTAGAACTGTAATGGGGAGATTTATATATAATCACTTTTTCTGTTATGTAAATCTTGTTACTCACATTACTCATTATTTATAATCATCGACGCGTAAGTACTCAAACATTTATGATATTAGTATCCATATTAGGATAGAATGCTTTGCACTATTGAATACTTATAATCTTAATTTAGACCTATAATTGTAATAGTATCATAATTAATTTGACATTTTTTAATGTGGCCACATATGGTAATTCAAAGAATAGTCTTCTTTATTATTATCTAAACTGTATTGTCCAAGTGGGAAATTGTTAGAATTTTTCATGTGAACCTCTATAGTTAAAAATATTTTGTAAAACATGAATTCCACAAATGTCAAATTAATAATATAATCTAGCCCATTATAAAGTGATAATATATACTTAGGCCATAAGTGATTTTTAGTCATATAGGCCTTATAACTGGAAAATCTTATGATAGGTTAGTTTAGCATTGTCAAGTTTAATATATGCAAAGTAAGTCCTTACTCTCACCTTATGTCAATTCTTGCAATCTCCCTATCAGGATTCATAGACCTGTTCTCCTACTAGCTATTAGGGATCAAGAGAAGTGAACATACAAAGATTTCCATATATTGAAATAAATGAATTCACAACCTTCTCAAGGTAAGTAATTATTTATTATCATTATAATTATGCTATGTGATGTGATAAATTAAATTTGGTAATTGATTCAATTATGTAATGCAATTCTTATCGAATGTCTACCAAGTCAGTTGAATACCCAAATTTTTCAAGTTAAAATAAGATAACATTGATTTAGGCAAGTTTTAATGGGTCAATTTTACAAGTCCAAACTATTTACCTTTCTTGAAAGATTATAAGGCCAATATTAAATGTTGTGAATTTTTTTAATTAGGCTTTCAAAGGGCAAAATCTTTACAGGACAAACTTATTTTTCAAATTTTTTATTGATTTTTTTTAAAAAAAATTGATAGAAATATGTTTTAACTTTTTTTAAATATGAATAATATCAACACAAATAAACTTATTGGTCTGGCCAAAATAAGATAAACCTATTAAGTACATAATATGAATAAACTTGTTGGCCAGTGGCCATAAATAATAAAACATAAAATACAAATTTAGCTAAACAAAACCAATGAAAGGCAGGAACCATCATCTACTTATTACTATATTAAATTTCGCAATTCATTAGTGAGTGTACCCCATTAAACAAAAGGAATTTTGCCAAAGTTTGTTAGTGTTGTACACAGTTACTTACATGACCAATGGAAATTCCTCCAAAACAAAGCAAAAGAAGAGAAATCTAGTCAATCCAATCTACAATAGTACCCTATTAATTTGTCAATGTGTTGTGTATGTGTGTGTGCATGTGTGTGTGTTAGAAAAAATTGATCTAAGCATGTTAAATATGCCGGTCATTAGCATCAAATATGTGTAACTGAAATTTAAAATTTTTCCAAAACCCAGATTATGTTATTTGCTTATTAATTCACAAGACAAGGTATAATTTAAATAAAGCATGAACTAGTGAGTTGAGTTATACCTTGTCAAAAATGGTTCTTGGAATCCTCGGTCTCCAAATCTAAGTTTGATCTCTAAGCAATTTCATGAACAAACCTTGCAATCAACTCCTTCAGATTGATCTCTAACACCAATGATGATCCATATAAACTAAGTTGATTTAAAGCCTCTACTAAGTTTTGATAATCGGTGGAGTAGGAAATTCAACCAGTCAACTTAAGAGGTGTTCACTTTCCAAGGAATCATAATTCATTAGACCAAGGTTGGGTGTTCAAATACAAAAGGATGAGTAAGATCATAGAGAGAGTTGACACATAATATATGTACTACTTTTGAACAATTCTATTTTTTGGCTTGCCTTCTATCGTCCTTAAATAGGAGAATTTGAAGCACAAGCAAAAGTGAAATAGCTTCATGAATGGTACAAAAGCTAAGGCTACCTTTTGCTTGTGCCATCCACTTTAGGTGGATGGGCTGCATAGCTAGTGCAGTCTTTAGGCCCAATGAGTCCATACTCTTTAATCTAATGCTCGTTCCTTTGTATCTAACAAGCCCAAACACTTTCCTGTAAGTTTATACTCATAAACTCTCTTTTTGTAATCATCCTCTAATTATTTTAATTAACTTAAAATAATTTTTAAGTGAGGAACCATTCCTCTATTCTAAATCTCTTCTAGTGTTAATATAAATATTCTCTAACATTTAAATATCAACTATAAAAATTTACTACTATTTAATAATTATAATCTCCATTAAAATTATTATATCTTTGATTAATTAACACTTCTAATCACATTATAAACTTAATTAATTATTTCAAATTTCCAAGATATTCACCCAATTTTAACTCTTGAATTCATAACATTTTTCTTTTTAACTTCCTTTAACTTTGGATCAAAGTGATTTTGTTGTGTGTAACCCATTAGGTTTCCATGCATATTGGAAATGAGTTAGCTTACAAACTTATATAAGTTTAATTAAACTAAAACTGCTTTTAATTCAAACATAATTTCCCTAAATTATTTAAACAAATTCATAAATCAAGATTGGCTTCTAACAAAGCATCATAACCACCCAAATGTCAAGAATAGATTTATGAAAATTAAAACCTTTTGTGATGAGGTGTCAGTGTATAATTCAATCCCTTCATCTTTTGATATTCTAATTGGACTTAGGGTATAGTTCAAATATCAACCTTATAAGTGTCTAATCTAGGGTGTATGTTTGACCATGTGCTATCTCATAATTATTCATACATAAAACTCCTTTTATGTATCATTAATTGATTATATATAAAACTTTTTTTTATGTATCAGTCAATACATAGACCTATGATTTTGATCATAGTACAAGTGTTAAAACATCTTTTGATCATAAATATTTTGATCTCAAGTCTATGGATCACTTACACCACCATTCACATAGAAGTTCATTGATATATGATAACATTCCATATGGTTTCTTATGGCAAGTCAATCCAGTCATATGTTTTCTAACATATACCCATATGTTTGTCCAAATATCTTCATATCAAATAGCGTATGAGATCACTGCATTCTTTCAAAGAATGTGATGTAATATATTAGTTTACACAAGAATAATTGGTATCATGTTTCTTAATTATTCCATAGCTTGAGATATTTAGAAATTATAATTATATGTACAAATTATCTCATAATTACAATCTCCATTGTAATTTATTTGTACACAATTATATTTTCAAGAACTTTATCTAAGATAGTATACATATATTTAACATATATATGTTTAAGACTAAATTGATAAAGAAGCCAAAACATAATGTTTTATTAAATATGCTAAGACATGTAGTATCCATACTATTACAACAATTATCTTTAAAGCATCTTATACTAATAGTGTATGCATGTACAGTATGTTCTCCTATACTATACCCCATTCATCATCAAAATTTATGAAGTCTTGTCAATTTCGTAAACATTCATTCACACAAGACTTGGCAACTAAAAAGCAAAAAGATTATACTAGCAACAGCAACAAATTTCCTTCAAACCACTGCTAGCCCTTCAAAAATTGAGAAAAAAAATGCAAAACACTAGGACAGAGGCTAACATTAATAATGTAGTTATCATACCCAAAAAAAAAAACAATATCATTAAGTTTAAATTACTTGAATTAAAAAGACCTATTCAACAGTCATTAGCTGTTGAACATTCCCATTAACTGCTAGATGAACTAGACTACCCATTTACATTTGCATCAAACTCTACAAATCCATATACAACAAATTAATGCAGTATTCAAATCATAAATTTAGATGACAAAGAATGTAGTACAACTCAATTTAAAGACATCATTTTTTACCTTATAGGCTAGCTTCTCTTCATTAGATGCATTCTTAATTCCTTAAGAAGACAATGTAACTTCATTCGATGGATCTTTAGAGCCATAAATCCCATAGTATCACCCATACAACCTTTTCAAGTCTTTCTTCACCATGGAAATAGTTTAGCAAACAACATGGCCATTGATATTATCAAATAACCATTGAATATAAGCAACCTTGTACCTTGGGTCAAGAACATTAGCAATGTACAATAAATAGTTGAATTTCTCTATATCACCCCAATACTTATCAAGCTTCAACTTCATGTTACTTGTCATCCCACTTAACAAGAAATTATTGTTACCAATCTAAGTCAATAACTCACCTTGGATTAAGGCAAGTTGAAAGAAGGCATCATTTGAGGTAACATATTTAGAACTAGACAACTCTAAGGTATAATCATAGAATATTGTAAGAAACTTGGAAAAAGCACAAACATTGCAAATCTAAAGTGGAATGGGGGGCCTCTTGTTTTCTCATCAAAGTAGTCGAGAAAGTTTGGATCATCTTCCTTAAGCCTTTCAAAAGCTAACTACATTTTTTTTTGTAGTTTCAAGCATTAAATATGTTAAGTTCCATTGAGTTAGTATATCTAGGCACACAAGACTTTAGGAATCAATTTTTGACTCGACAATGCAACTTTTGAACTTTGCAAGCTAAGATAGGGATGACCTCGCATATTTGACAACATTATGAATAATAGAAATTGATATATGCTTGTCTTTTAACCACTCATTTACAATATGTGGACTGTTAGTATAAATGGGTGCCCTAGACTAATTTGATTGAGTGCTATGGCATCCACAACTAAACATTCTGTGGATTGGATAT
>JANHAO010006785.1:0-21041 GCA_026873985.1 Saraca asoca
GACTTATTTACAAAGAATCACTCTTATACCTCAATAATTTAAGTCTAGGAATATTAAGATAACTCTATTTTCATAGAGTTATCACCTACCAAGAAGCGAAAAATTGAGAAGGGAAAGAAAAAGAAGGTTGTTAGTCGCAAGTGGGTGATTCCAGAGGTGAAAGTCATGCAACAATCCACTAGGCCCAGCTCCAAGACCGTAAAGTACCTTAATGTCTTCATGGACAATGTTGACATGATCTTGGGGCCTCGTAATGGGATCCAGGTGTTGGAATCAGAGGACTCCACTGCTGGAGGGTTAGTAGCCTATGCATTTCGTCACAGCCTAGTGGTAAGTTGAATCTTTTTATCTTGGTTCTTCTACTTTCTTCATAATCTAATTTGACTATGTGGCTTTTCAGAACTTGTTGACAATGGTGAAGTTGGATGAGAAGCTTTAAGCCCAGGAGGAGGAAAAGTTGAAGCTTGTGGATGAGCTGGTGGTTGTCACTACTGAGGTGCTGGAGGTAAGGGAAAAAGTTAAGGATGCTGAGATTGTCCTATCTCATGAAGTGGTAGATCACGAGGCTGTTGCACTGAACCTTGGCATCACAATTAACGATTTGACCAAGGCGAGGATTGACTTGGACTTGGCTCAGAGGCATGCTGAGCGAGTAGTGTAGTGGGCTGAGATTATGGATCAGTGAGCTGGGTTGGTAGAGCAACGGGCAAGGGAAGTGGGGCAGTTAGCCGAGGATGCTTTGAAGGAAGTTGCCCTTGAGAAAGAGAAGGTTGCTAAGGTCAAAGCAGAGACTACCTCACTAATTGTGGAAATAGTAGAGAAGGTAGAGTCCAAGACCAATGCCGCATTCTTTTACACCCTGTGGGAAAAGCATTGGGAATTGGACTCTCCTTTTTCAACGAGAAGGCTCTTAAAGCTATGGAGTGCTTCAAGAGAAAGGCTGCTAAGGCTTCTTCCAGAAAGGGTGTAGGGTCTATGGTTGAGGCTCTTTCTACTGAGGGTGCTCTCCAAGGAGAAAATGGCTCGTAGGTTGTGGGAGTCATTAGTGACCAGGTAGCGGATGTCCCTAGAACTTTTCTTGCTAACCCTTTACCTCAAGAAGGCCCAGCTCCTAATGTTCTAGCTCCTTAGGCCATGATTTCTTGTAACTTTACATTTTTTGAACTTTGAAATGAATCTTTGGACCTTGTATAAATTAACTTTGTAGTAATATAATGAATTTTTATTTACTCTCTTTAGCTTCCTTGCTCAAACACATGAGACTCGATAAATTTGCACAAGGACAAATACTCAGTGGATTGCTTCAAGTAATACTCTTTATATAATACATCACTTACTTCTCGAGCAAGTCTTTATTAAGACTTTTATTCAAAAACAAGTACAAAAATAAAAATTCAAAGAATCATTGGAATATTTACACTTATTTTTGAATAATCTTTTACAAACATTGGAGGCTTTTATTGATACTAATGGTGAAGATATTCAACATTCCAAGCTCAAAGGTACTCCATCCCATCCATGTCTACCAACTGATAAGCTCTATGGCCAATAACTCTCTTAACAAGGTATAGGGCCTCCCAATTAGGCCTTAGGGTCCCTTCGCTAGCTTTATGAGTGCCAGGAAGGAAAAAACATAGAACGAGGTTGCCAGGTTTGCAGCTTCAAGCTTGAACCTTTCCGTTGTAATGTCTCACAACCCATTATTGGTAGGTCTAACCCTAAGGCGAGCTCTCTCCCTTGTTTCTTCTATGAGATCTAGATTGCAGTGAGCAGTTGGTCTTTATCCTCTGGATCAAAAGTAATCTTCTATTATGATGCTACCTCAAGTTCTGCTAGGATCATTGTCTCACATTCGTACACCATTGAGAAGGGTGTCTCTCCAGTGGCATTGCAAGGTGTGGTTCTATAGGACCAGAGCACCTTCAGCAGCTCATCTACCCATACCCCTTTTTTAGCCTAATCTTTTCTTCAAGATCTGTTTGATGATTTTGTTAATGACTTCAACTTGCCCGTTGGCTTACAGATGGTTTATAATCGAGAAACTCTTTGTAATCTTGAGATCATCGTAAAACCTAAGGAACTACTCACTATTAAACTAAGTCCTATTGTTAGTTACAATCTACTGGGAGACTCCAAATCTACAAATGATATTACACCATACAAATTTTTTGATTTTCACAGAAGAGATCTCTATGAGCTCCTTTGCCTCTGCCCACTTGGTAAAGTAATCTATAGCTATCACTACATGCTTGCAATTTTTGTGAGTTATAGGAAATGATCTTATTAGGTTCATGCCTTAAATTGCAAAGGGCCACGGACTAACTATCTATCGTAAGTAGGCTGGTAAGGATCATGAGATCTTCGTGAACCTTTGACATTTGTCACACCTCCTAACAAGTTCAATCGCATCTTATTTCATCATGGGCCAATAGAATCCTTGCCGAATAGCCTTTTGAGCTAAGGATAGCCCCCAATGTGGTTTCTATAATGACCAGCATGGATTTCTTCTAGGATGGTATCACAATCAGGGCCATCAATACATCTTAAGTGTGGGGTTAAGAACTTTCTTTTATACAACACATCATCGTAGATGCAATATCTGGTCACCTAAGCTCATAATCTTTGATTCTCAAGCTTATCCTCTGGTAGTTTGTCACTTTGCAGATAGTCTAGGATTGGGTTCATCCAAGAACCTATCGTCTTGGCAATTGTCATCAAAGTATCTCTCTATTTTATGCTCAAGGATAAGAGCAATTCTATTGGGATTGCCCTAGGAAGTCAGCATCATTAGTAGTGGCTAGGTGAGCCAAGGCATCAGCATGTGCACTCTGGGCTTATGATATTTGGTTGACCTCATAATACTGAAATGTCCTTAGTAATTCCTAAACTTTTTGCAAATAGGTAGTCATCTTTGATCCTTGAGCTTAGTACTCTCCTCGTACATGGCAGATAACAAGCTAAGAATCACTAAAAATCTTTAACCTTTCAGCTTATACCACTTTGGTTAGTCGAAGTCTGGCTAACAAAGTTTCATACTTGACTTCATTGTTTGTGGCCTAAAAGTCAAACCTTAGCATGCAAAGGATTTTGTGCTTTTTTGGACTGATGAGGTGCACCCCTGCCTCGGTCTTTTGTTCACTTAATGACCCATTAATGTACAGTTCCCAACTTAGAGCTTTTGATGTCTCCATTTCCTCCTGTATGGGTTTGGTGTATCCTACTATGGAGTCTGCTAGAGCTTGCCCTTTGATCACCAGTCTAAGCTCATATCCAATATCAAATTAAGCTAGCTCGATTGCCCACTTGAGGAGATGCCCTAAGACATCTGTTTTTTTTGTAGGGCTTGTTTAGGTGGGAATTGTGTCAGCATTTCTATGTTGTATGCTTGGAAATAGGTCGCGGCTTTCTTGAGGCAGCTTCCAGGTAGTAGGCAAGTTTCTCTATTGGTGAATACGATGTCTTTATGTCCAATAATCTTTTACTCATGTAATAAATGGGAAACTGAGCCCCATCTTCTTCCTGTATTAGAGCCGTACTGAGGGCGTATTAAGATACTCCTAAATAGATGATTAGTTTTTTGCCTTCTTATGGTTTCAATAGAAGAAAAACTTGCCCAAGATACTATTTGAGTTACTGGAAGGCAAATTCACACTACTGCATCCATTCGAAGCTCTTCGCCTTCTTTAAGAAATTGAAGAAAGGGACACATTTGTCCATTGCTTTGGAGATAAACCTACTTAATGCCGCGACTTGGTTATTCAAAGTCTAGACATCTTTAAGCTTAGTAGGAGATCTCATGTCAATGAGGGCTTTGATTTTTTCAGGGTTTGCCTCAATCCCCCTATTGTTCATCATGAAGTCGAGAAACTTTTCGGAGGTAACCTTGAACACGCATTTGTGTGGATTTAGCTTCATTTAATAGTTTCTTAGGATTTGAAACATTTTCCCTAAGTTGCGGACATGATTGGCAACTTGCTCAGACTTCACCAACGTGTCATCCACGTACACCTCCATTATTTTCTCGATTTGATCTTTGAACATCATGTTCACCAACCATTGATACGTTGCCCCCATGTTCTTTAGCTCAAAGGGCATCACTTTATAACAGTACAATCTATGGTTAGTAATGAACGAAGTGTGCTCGTCATCCTATGGGGCCATGGGAATCTAGTTATATCTCGAGTAAGTGTCCATAAAGCTTAGGAGTTCGTGTCTTGTCATTGCATCCACAAGTTGATCAATCCTCAATAGGGGGAAGCTATCCTTTGGGCATGCCTTATTAAGGTCAGTGAAGTCAATACAAGTTCTCCACTTCCCATTTTTCTTCTTTACAAGAATCAAATTAGCTACCCAAGTGGGATGGTGTGATTCCCAGATAAACTTATTTGCCAAGAGTTTATCCAACTCCTCCTTTAATGTCTCGTACCATTTGGTGATCATTGGCCTTCGCTTCTAGTTAACTAGCTTATGGCAAGGATCAACGCTTAATCTATGCAACATAACCTTCGAGTTGATCCCAACCATGTCTTCATGATTCCTGGCAAAAACATCAAGATTTGCTTTGAGAAAATTCGTTAGCTCTATCTTCACACCTGGAGAATTCGAACCTCATCGAGTTCTTCCATTGGACTCATTGTTCTTTCAACATCCACTTCACGAGGGTCCAAGTCATAGCTTACGCCAATCAAGCTCATGGGTCATGGCTCTCTCTCGAAGACTACATCAGTCTTACTTCCCCTTTCCCTGATTTCGATTACGTCTCTATAGCATTGTCGGGTGACTTCTTACTTTCCTTGAATGCATCCAACTCTGTTTGGGATTGGGAACTTGATGGTGACCATTTTAGGTGATATGACCATGTTTAGGTCATTCATCATTGGTCGCCCCAATACCATATTATATACTGATGGAGAGTCAAGGATTAGAAAGTTAGCCAAGGTAATAGCTTGATGGCCCAAATCTCCAAGGGTTATAAGAAACTTGATTTGCCTTGCTGGGACTAATGCATCTCCTGTGAAGTCAAAAAGAGGTTCTGTGGAAGGTTTGAGCTAGTTGGGGTTTATGCCTATTTGGTCAAAGCATTGTCAGTACATCACATTTATCGAACTGCTCGTGTCAACCATAATTCTCCACACTTCAACATTACTGATTTTGGCTCGAATGACCACAGTGTTGTTGTGTAGAGAATGTACTCCTCGAGCGTCTTCTCTATTGAAGGTGATGCAACTGGAGCTCATTCTGGCTTTCTTTGCTAGTGCCCCAACTTCATCACATCTTGCAAGCAGGACATGTCTCGCCTCTAGCACATACTGTTCGTTGGACCACTTTGAAGTTCCAATAATATGTGGTCCACCATGAATGGTAAATATGGTCTTCATTGAGGGTGTCCCCTCATGTTTGGGAGTCTACTGGTGTTGATGTTGAGCTAGTTGGTGAGGCCATGGAGATTGCTATCTTGAGGGTTGCACCATGTAATCTCTCAAGTGACCTCTCTTAATGAGGTCCTCAATAGCGTCTTTGAGGAACTAGCAATCTGAAGTGTTGTGCCTAACTTCATTGTGCTAGGCATAAAATTTATTCTTGTGTCTTCACTCAAGGGGAACCTTCAAGGGCTTGGGCCTTCTGAAGTCCTCGTTGTCCCTCTTTGTTATAAAGATTCTGTCTAGGGTGTCGGATCGAATGTTGTAATTGTCGTAGTGACCCTGGCATAACAATTGCTCACCCTTGGCCTTCTTCGCAACCTAGCCATCGGAACCCTCTTCTGTCTACCTCTATTGCTCCCTCCATTATTCCTCTTCTTGCCCTAATTGGAGCCGCATACCTCATCTTTTTGATTGGGCTTCTTCATGCCAAAAGTCTCCTCGCACCTTATTTCTCTGGCAGCTCGGTCATAAAACCCACCCAGGTCTTTTATTGGGGATTTGTATATGCTCTTGTAGAGCTTGCCATCCTTAAAGAGCCTAGTCAAAATGGCCGTAAGAATGATTTCTTCTGAAGGATTCTCAACATTATAGACCTCATGTTTAAATGAAGTAATGTAATCCTTCAACAACTCATCTTTTCACTGAAAGATCGTCGTAAGGTGGCAGGATGGTGTGAGTTACCTCTTCAATGCCTTGTAATAGTTGAGGAATTTTATTTGGCATTCATCCCAGCTATGAATGCTGCAGGCAGGAAGACTTCTGAGCCACGTTTTGGGTATTTCCCCAAGTGTCACAGGGAAAACGTGACATTTAACCAGCGGGTTTATAGTTTGGAGGTTTATTTAGATATTAAATGAGTACAAATGGTTGTAAGGGTTGGTATCCCAGTCATATGGTGGGATGTTAGGGACTTTGAATCTTCAGGGAAGGGGTTTTATTTTGATCTCCTAGGTGAATGACGTTTGTTCCTCATAACTGCCCTTGCTGCTTTGAGCCCTAAGTCTTTTTTCTAGCTTCTTCATCCTCTGGAAGAGCTTATCAATCACTAGGTCCTAAGTCTCGGGCTATCGATTAGTGGTGCAATGGCTTTTGTCATCCTCTTGATCACGAAAGTGACGATCCAAGGTTTTATGCTTTTTGTTTTGCCCTCTACTCGATGAGTGGTGATTTGATCTGTGCCCTCGATCGGTCTCACTCAAGCTTCTTTCTCGTTACGAGCTTTGAGGTCACTAATCATCTTTTTCATCATCTTCACGGACTCGATGAACTTCTTATCTCAACCGTGAGTTGGACGAGTAGACAAAGCCAGCTTATCAATGCTTTTCTCTAATAACTTTCTCTTGTTAGGCCTTGGGCTGCTAGGGTCCTCCTTTGGGTGCAACATCCTTAATTTGCCTTTGTGTGCCTTGGGCTTGTGCTTGAGCCAATGCTGTCACAGCATCAGCCAACTTTCTCACAATGTTTTCAAGCGTTTCCTGGCACCGGAACAATGGTTGGGCTCCATTGACGTCAAAGGTAATAGGTTGATGGAGAGTGAAAGATGCTATACCAACAACAACATCTATTGTCAAGGCGGTAGGGGTGCCTACCATAGGCAAGACTGAGTCTCTAGCTAGTAACGTTTCTTTTTGTTGCTGTACATGACCATCAGGTTAGCCAGTAGCAACACCAGAGCTTCTAGTAGTTCTTCCTCTCACCATTGTAATGGATAGTAAACTAAAGAAAAAGGGAACGCAATTAAGGGCCCTCCTTTTAATGTTAAAATGTTGACGATAAAAATTGATTTAGTACACCCAAATCTTAGTTAACCCAAATAGTCCTTCAACACCTCAAACTGCAAACTGATGATACCAAGTCTAATAGGAAAGAGAATGAGAAGGAGGAAGAACAATGGATATAGAAGCTTTTATCATGGTTCAACTAAACCTAGTTTGGCCCTTACATCCATGGTGGATTATATTAACTTTATGTGGTGGCTTCTCTATGTAGTTCAATAGAGTTATGGTATCAGTGTTCTCTTACTATTCCAGCAAAGTATATATATGCAATTGCTTTTACTTACTTACAATGATGTATCCTTTCCCTATTTATAGAAGTTAGGTGGATTACAAGTATAATTTGACAAATAGCAAAATGATTATTTCTGCCATTGTACGTAATAAATGCTTGACAGGTAATAAATACTTGGCATTTTATTATCAGATTTTGGAGGATGATGTGTCGATTTTGGGGGCTAACTTGTTAGTTGGAAGAGTGTGCCTTTGAGCTGACTAGACCTAGGCGTTTTGTATATAATTCTTGAGATAGCTCACTGTGTAGTGTGAGCTTACGTTGGGTGACCTACTGGTTGTGTTGGTGGATTTAGTGAGCTAATTTACACTACTTTCCTGGAAGACGACTAGGGCAGCATCCTTTGCTTGGCGACACGATGTTCGTCCTCAGTGAGTTGGGACTTGTCTCGGTCTCGTTTTGTGTCTTGATCTCATAGCTAGCGAGCTGGCGCCTCCATTGGGCGACCTTCGTTGAGTGACCTCCAAGGTTGGGTGATTTGGGCTTTTTCTAGCTGGACCCAACCTCTTATTGGGGTTTAGTCGGTCCATTTTGCATTATTAAAAAAATATGCATAATATTATTATTATTGTTGTTGTTAATTATCCCCAATATTTTGTATCATTAGATTACATATAATACATCTAAAAAAACATATAAATAGGTTTTGATTTTGTTATAAAAAAAAGAGGGATAAAGAGATGTATTATAATTTTTTATTTTCATTTTATTTATTTATTATTTAGTTTTATCCTTTAGTTATATTTTAGTTTGAAGAGTTTGAGTGGAACAAAAATAAGTTGAAGATAATTAATATTTACAGGTCATCCAGCAATTATAAATAGAGAACGTGTTAAAGGAGGACGAATACATCAGAAATCATAGAGAAGAGAAATTGAGAAATCATAGAAAAAGAGGAGATACAATGAAAATGAAAGATTAGAAATCATAGGAAGGAGATATTGAGAAATCATAGATAAAAGAAAAAAAATGGAAAGAGAGGAAGAGAGAGTTGAGCTTAAGAATAATATAATGCTTTATAATTTAACATTTTTTTCCATATTTTTTAAGAGGGATAAAAGGATATTAGCTCAAACATTGCATCATTATTCATGACATTGTCTGGAGCAGTTGTTGTCGGGAACGCAGATATTTGAACAGGTACTCGTTAACTAACATTATTGACGCCAAGCTCTCTGTAGCCGCTCTTTCACCCTAATGGGTTACACAAAAAGCCTTTTGTCCCTTTTCACGGTTGGTTCAGCGTTTTTACTCCACTTTACTATCAAACAAACGTTAACTTTCTCACCTTCCTGATGCCAACTCCTTGGTCTTGATGCCTTCTTTACTTTCTGGACCTTTGTCAGTCTTATTTCTTTTGTTTCTTTTCTTTTCTTGTCCTTTTCCTGCATGTATTCTGTTCTTCTTGCTTTACTGTGGTATTGGTCTTATCTGTTCTGCCTTATTCTGTATGGCGGGTTTTGGTTTTCATACAAGGAATTCGGCTGCACTGATAGTAGTTCTTCTGAAGATGAGTTTGATGGTATGGATAATGAAGATATTGATCTTGGATCAGATATTTATGCACATGCAGGCCATCAAATGCGTCATGGACCCATGGTCATCATACTGGACCATTTCTTGCAGGAAAGATGCCATTTTGGTGACCATTGTCTTGTGGCCTACCGTCTGGATAGCAGAACGTTCTCGATTAGTTGTTTACAGCAAGTTATTGATCATGCATGGCATTTAATCAGGCCGGTTACTGTTGTAGGTCGAGACAGAAATATGTTCTTGTTGTTCTTTGCAAATAAGCAGGACAAAGATTACATTTTTAGTAACTGTCCATGGTCAATTCAACGTGCTTTTATGGTATGAAATTACTGGAGACCTAACACTATCCTCAATCGCTTGCGTGTAATGGAAGTTCCAGTATGAGTTCAGTTGTGGGGTTTGCCTTTTGATATTCAAAATTTTGAAGTTGCTGAATATCTGGGATCTATGGTGGGTACGGTCCTTGCAGTGGATTGGCAGGCAGTTGTGCCTAGAATCATTAGGTTCCTCAGAGTTCCTGTCTCCGTTAGTGCATGAGCCACTTATGATGGGGTTAATGTTGCAACTTATGGAAGGTAGAAGAGTATGGATCCAATGTCGTTATGAGAGTATCTATCGGCTATGCTTTGGCTGTGGCAGTATTGGACATGTGGCTCCGGACTGTTCCTCGTCGAATGCTCAAATTGAGATGGCCCTGCATTGACAAGCTTTGGCCAATCATTTTAATGTCCAAATTGGTACCAATGCTTTACAACCGCACTTTCCTAATGAGGCTAAAGCGTTTGCTCATAGACCAAGAACTACTAGAGTGCAACTCAGTTTTACTCCATATGGTTTGCAGTATGATCCGATAGACTTCTATTTCTCAGATTCTTAGAGCACTAAAATATAAGTTCCATGTATGGCTCTGATTCGGTTCATGGTGATGACTCATCCTTTGCTGATAACTTATTGTCACATAATTCACTACAATCTGAACCTTTAAGTCCTTATTCTCCTTTTTGACAACCGTATTCATCTACCTCATCTTGTTCTTCTCATACTGGCGCTGCATGTCTTCATTGTTCCGATAAGGATGCAGACCATCCATTTAATGTTGGTCATCCTCAAGATCACAGAATGGTATTAGAAGAACCGTTTATTGCAGAACAACTGATACATCATGATAGAGGCAAGTTACCTGTTCAGAATACTCATATTATCGGGACAGTCTCATTTAATGATCCAAGACTAGTGTCCAATTGGGAACCTTCTTTCTGTCCAGAGAACTTCGAAGTTGGGGAATGTTCCTGTAAAGCAGACTGTGTCTCTGATTTACCTCTTATTGATGCACAGATGTTGGAGGAAACTTTGGCTTTTGATCCTTTTGCTGGCCTGGCTAAGATTAGTACTAGCATCAAGCAATGGCTAAGTGGCATTTCAAGCTCTCCTCGTATGTCCGCACTGTACTGTTGGGTTGCTCAAAACCTTACAGCACAGGAAGTCTTTGGTTTAGTGGTCCAGCTGATTGCGTCTGGTTTGGCTCAGCGGGATTTGTTTAAACTGCAGGCCTAACGTGTTCCCAAATTCCTATTTCACTTGGATATGTTCCTTTATAAGCCTACAATTTTAGGGCCATTTGTTTGCTCTCTAAATTGGTTTTTCTTTTGGTGTTGGGGTAGTGCTGCATTTCAAAGGGTAGCTTTACGCACCCAAACCCAGTGGCATACTTCCCTTAAGGTCTAGTGGCATGCTCCAATGGGATCAAATTCTTCCACTTCCCTAACTCATAAGAGAAAATAGGAATTCTTGGCCCGAGGTTAGTAGGGAAAAAATATCGTATTACAATTTGACTTGATGAGAAATGAATATGATAGAATACCTAGGCCACCCCTATTCTTTATAACTCCTGTCATAGCAATAGGGACTTGCACTTCCCACAATTTAGAAGCATGGCTAATTCTAATCGTACGGTCTGGGATTCTGATCATTCTAATCATTCTTCAAATGGGGTGTGTAGTGACAATGTTGATTCAGGATCTGTTGTGGCAAGCATAGAGTTGGCTGATCCTACTATTCCACAACATTTTGCTCATTTCGTTATTGGGTTCAAGGAGGTTGTCCCAAAATAGCCTCCTGCAGAATCATGATTGTCCTCAGCTGGAACTGTCGAGGTTTAGACTGCACCTCGATAGTTTATTAGTTTAAGCAGCTATTGGGAGAGGTAAATTTTGACATTGCGTTCCTGAAAGAAACCGTGCAATCTTCTTCATTTGTGGAAAGAAGATTCTATCAATGGGGTTATACTAATTATTTTGGTGTCTCACCTATTAGGAAGAAAAGGGTTTGGCTCTGTCATGAACGAACTCAATGAAGTTATCAATTACAGAGCACTATTAATTATATTCATGTGTTGGTAGAGCTCCAAATTGGATCTTCTTGTTATTTCACATTTGTTTACAGACCACCTCATTTGGAAAGCAGAGACATGTTTTGGTAGACTGTGACTCATCTGGGTTAGCATGTCAGTTGTCTGTGGATGTGTATAGGAGATTTCACTCAGGTATTGGATCCGAGTAATAAGCTCAGCTCCTTTACTAGAATCGTTGGTGCTAATGCTTCTAGAGAGATGCTACACCTAACTAATTTAATTGATATTCATCCTCATGGGGCCTGGTTCACTTGGTTAACAACAGGCAAGGATCAGTGGCTGTTTAAGAATGACTTGATCGTGCTTTTGGCAATTTCTTTTAGCTTCAGCAATTTCCTGACATAAATCTGAAGATACTGCCTATTAATGCCTCTGACCATGTGCCTATTCTGTTGAACACTATTTTTGAATGGCCATTTAGGAAATGATTGACCAGGTTTGAAGTGATGTGGATGAACCACCTCAGTGTCGAGAAGTGATTTCGAACGGGTAGGACCAACTACATCATGGTTCGAAGGCTTATCAATTCATGAGTAAATATAAAGCTACTATGGCTGATCTCTATAAATGGAACAAATCCTCATTTAGAAAGGTGAAGGTTCATATCCAGGAGCTTGAATTGAAGTTGGCTGATATTCAATCGAATTTTTGGGGAGGTGGGATGCTTATAGAATGAGAGAGTAGTATAATGGCTGAATTGGAGTACTGGAGAAGCTGTGAAGAGCTGCATTGGGCTTAAAAGGCTAGACAACTATGGATGGTGCAAGCAAATCGTTGTTCTAACTACTTTCATGTGATGGTTAAGAAAAGAAGAATTGCAAATAGCATTACTTAGCTTCGGGACTCAATCACTCACTATCTCCTGCTGACATTAAGGAGTTATTTCTAGATCGTTTTACTACATTGTACTCAGCCCATAATGACTTTTCTATGCTGCATATCCTCCATGAACTTCACAACATCCAAATCCCTACGCTCACTTGAATCCAGAAAGGATCCTTATTGCAGCCTTTTCACAAATCAGAGGTGGTGGATGCTTTATTTCAAATAACTCCTCATAAATCTATGGTAGATATGTGCTTATCTTTTGTCAATAGAGGGTATATGCTACATGCTTTAAACTCTACCCATATTTGTCTTTTCCCCAAGAATCATGTGCCTACTAATTTGACTGAGTTCAAACCTATCAGCCTCACTTATGTTGCTGATAAAGTTATATCCTAAATGCTAGTTAATAGAATGCAGCCTCTTATGGATTCTTTGATCACTCATTCCTAAAGTGCTTTTATTAAAGGAAGTCTTATTGGAGACAATATAGTTATTGCATCTGAAATTTTGAATTATGTCAAGAAAGCTAAGGGTGGTAGGGATAGATGGACCTTCCTGAAATTAGATCTTCACAAAGCCTATGATAGGTTGTCCTGGTCTTTTATCAAGGCAATTTTGTAACTTATGGGTTTCCCTCCCCACTGGCAACTAATGCTTAATTAGTGTTTTAGTATTATGACTTACAAGATATTCTTCATGTGGTATATATTAGGGAAATCCTTTATCCCTTACCTTTTCCTTCTTTGTGGCAATATCATGTCCTATATGCTGTTGAATGTTGAACATCACAATCAAATTCAAGGAGTGAGGATCTATAGAGGAGATAGATCCTTCATGGTGTCCCATTTGATGTATGTTGATGATGTTTTACTCTCCTTTAAGATAAGTCCTAGGGCTTGCCATCTTGTTAAAAGGATCCTGAACTTATATGCTAAGTTGGCTAACTAGGAGATCAATTGTGTTAAATCTTGTATTATTTGCAGTCCCACATTTAATCCAGCTTTAAGAGATTCTTTGGCTGCTACATTTGGGATTCCTATCATGAATAGTACTGGAAGATATCTTGGAATTGATTTGGATCATGCTCATTGTGGCTAACAAGCTAATGAGACTATTTTGTAGAAAATTTTGAATAAGATGAATGGTTGAAAAGGAGCTCTATTATCCCACGTTGGTAGGTTTACCCTCATCTAAACTAGTATTAATGCTTTAGCTACTTATCAACAGTCACACATTCATCTTAATTACTCTTATGCCTCAAAAGTGGATGTTGTTATGTCAAGATTTTGGTGGGATCATCAGAATCAATCCAAGCACCCTTATCTTAAGGTATGGTTTACTTTATGTAGTCCTAAATCCCATGAAGGCCTAGGGTTTAAACCTCTCTGGTTAATCAAACGTTATTGACTAAGCACTCTTAGGGAGTGATCCAATGTCCCCATTCCCTTTTTGCCAAAGTAATTTAGGTTAAGTATGGCAGTTTGCAAAGCCATAGAGAATTCAAAAAAGTCTCTCAAGGATCTTAGGTATTGAAAGGCATTGCTAAGCATTCAAATATCATTAGTGATTATTTATCATGGTCTGTTAGCTAGGGTTCTTCAATCTCCATCCAAAACCCTTACTAGTTTTAGAGTATAAGGCCTCTACCTATAATTATTTCCACTACTAGTGACTTATTCACACTAAATTATTTTGGGATAGGGATAAATTGCTTAGTCTGTATCCTAGAGAGGTGATCATTAAAATTATGAAAATCCATGTAGCTAATTCTGCATTTACAAATCAAATTGGGTGGCATGGAACTGTTAGAGGGGAGTATTTTGTCCAAGCTAGTTACAGGCACATCCTGTAGGCTTGGAATGGTCAAATCCAAACACATGCTCCTGACCTCTTTCCCTAGAAACATTTGTGGAAGCTTAAGGTGCCTCAAAAGTTGATCATCTTTCTATGGAAGTAGGTTTAAGATGTTTTACCTACCAAGGATTGTCTCTACAGGCACCTTATCATGGTCCCTCGAGAATGTTTATTTTGTGGAAATGAGGTAAATCCACAGACCACCTCTTTTTGTCTTGGGCTTTGTCTAGACCAGCATGATTTGGAGCTTGTTTCCTTGTAGCAGTGGACCATATTTAAGAAATTAGAGCCAGGAAATGGTTGGCAAACTTGCTGCTGTAAGTGGATCATTAAGTGCTTGTTGCCTATGTAGCTGTCATGTTTTGGTCACTTTGGCATCACAAAAATGCCATTTGCTTCATAGGCTTAGCTTCTTCACCCCGTGTTATCATATCAATAGCTACTAAGTACCATCATCTAGTTGAATCTAGTTACTCTTAAACACCTCCTCCTTGGTGTAAGCAAAGACTTAGAGCCAGAGATAATCCTACTCACACTTGGATTAATCCCAATCCTGCTCATCCTATGTTCAAATGGTTTGTTATTGTGGCAAAATGATTAAGACAGCCCCTAAATAACAAATAGGCCTTGATCTATTTATTGAGTGGAACACAGGTGCTTTTCTCTTTGCTCTATGTCCCTCCATGTTCTTGCTTGCAAAATCAGGTTTTACTTCAGTTATTACAGGAAATTCTCCAATAGATGCATGCTCATTGTGATCCAAGTCAAGTGGAGTTGACTCTTAAAGCATCCAATCCAAGAAAGTTGTGGAGTTTGCTAATCAATAAACCAACCTTGAGCTAATTGCAAATTCTACATGCTAAAGTGCAATTGTTCTTGATTGCTTGTGCATCATTTGTAGTTGATGAATTTAATCTCTCTAAGCATGTTTTGTTGAATAATTCTACTAATGTAAGTAGGCATTTGGACTATAGTTAGTATGCCCTTTCACTCTTGTAATTTGTAATCTTTCTAATAAAAAAAAAAGGTACTTGTTAAGCACTGTTGGCAATGCATTTGAATCTCATGCGACATCATTTTTTTTTTTACAATGGTAAATAAGTAATAGCTAAATTTAATCATTATTTGTTTCAATTAATTAATTAATTAATTAATTAATTAATTAATAATAATAATAATAATAATAATAATTATTATTATTATTATTATTATTATTATTATTTTTAGAATATGGACCTCAATGTTTGGGATTGAATTGATAAGCTCTCTTGGAAGTATATATATAGCTTATCTAGTAATTATGCATGATGATCATCTCTATTTTTTTTTTTTTTTTAGATTTGACAATAAGTCTAAAGAGACTAAAATTTTTGACTTTTATGGAAAAACCATAATACACGTTATAATTACAGACATACATATTTATTTATTTATTAATAAAGTTCCTAAGGGAATTTGAAAGAATTTTGGATAACTTTTCTTTTCATTCATTTTAAACTTCTAATTTTGTTGTCCCTTATTTTATAAAAATTATATAAAAATAAATGATTTTATCCATTTTGTTCAAATTTATTTTATTTTATTTATTTCAATTTCTAAACTTCTTTTTTTTTTCATATTTTATTTATAATAAAAATAAAAATAAAAAAATATTTGATTTTTATACACATTTATTTTAAATTTTTTTATCTATTCAAACCTTGTTTAAAATTACCTTTTTTTTACCTTATCTTAAAAATTACTCTTCACTTTTTTGCTATGTCATTAAAAATAATAATAACAATGATAACAACAATAACAATGATGATGATGATGATGACAATAACAACCCTATGAATTATGAGGATTTTGATCTTTCTTTTGAAGGAGCGAATGCCCTATTTTTATATGTTAAATCCCTTTTTTTAAATATTTTTTAAATAAATAATTCTTTTAAGTCTATTATCGTAAATCTTACAATAATGGATTTGGCCACTCAATGAATCCAATTCTCTCTAGTTTTGACAGAATAGCAAGTGAATACCACTGAAGTATTTAAAAATCAATTTTATTTTCTCTTAAATATTAACATTGTATATTTTAGAGATTAATAAAATATTTTGGGCATAATAGATATTGCATAATTATTTTCTAGGTAATTATTTTTATTTAACGAGTGCTGTGGGTTACGCAACACCTTCCTTATACACAATTAGACTCTTGAACTATCTTTTATGGTTTAAAAGACATATTTTATCCATCTTTTGGTTATTTTTTTCTTTGAAAAATTAGTGATGACTCATATTTTTAATTATTAAAATAATCATTATTTGTGTTACGCACCCTTTGGGCATGTTGCGACAAGATGGTGACTACACTAAGGATGGTTAGAAAATCAAGCCAAATAAAAATAATTATGTAATATATTATGGCTAAATATATCTTATTATTCCCTCACATTGTAGTATATTGTTGTATACGAGTATTTTTCACATATTTTATTTAGTTCTTAGTTTTCTATTTGTAATTATTCATATTATCTCTATAGTGCGTTTATTTGGATATTTTTATGAAGTTATTGGTGTGTTTACCCACACACACAATACACTTACACACTTTTGGGCCATATACCTGAGTTTGTGCACAATCATAAGCTAGTAGAGTCACATAATGAGGCATCAAGGAAGGATATCCTCGATTGTTTTCGTGAGAACTCTGGCTCAAACTATAGCTCATTTCATAAGTATGAATGTGAGAGAAAATGGTTGTTCCTCCTTCTATTTATGATTATGGAGTGGGATCCTTATACTTTTAGTGTAGAAGCAGTTTATTTTACCATAAGACATTAAAATACCTTGAAAATTATGTACTGATAGATAAGGTATAGAAACCTACCATTTAAGTTTAGAATCATACCTTAAAGATAACTCTTCCCAAAATTATAGGATTCCATCAGAATAAGACACTATGAGCATATATATCATTACCTTATTATTTTGACATATTTATTTTCATACCCTACATACATTATAATTTTCATATATCACCTTCACTTCAATTTTTTCTTTCTATATCATGACACACATACACACACATACATATATACATATTTCATCTTTATATATATATATATCACATCTTTGCAATCACTTAGTCATTTTTTAGTTATTTTTAAATTTAGATTTTAACATAATTATTACAACTCGGGTTTGCATAACATATTATTTACATACATCATAATTTTTGTTTACCTAACTATGTGCAATTTCAAGATATCATTCTAAAAGCATATCATTCAAATACATTCTAGTTTTTATTCACATCATTTTCATAGCATATTGTATTGTTTAAATGCATCATTTTAATTAGGGTTCTCATAACATATCATTTGCATATATCATGGTTTTCATTCACATCATTTTTGAATCAAGATAAATTCTTGATATGGTCATTTAAGTGTATTTTAGCAAAAAAATAAAAGATAATAATAATTATTGTAATAACGTAAGGTTTTAAGACATCATTCTAATTATTCGAATTTTTATGGCATATCATTTTCATACATTCTAATCATTTTTTATAATGTATAATTACCATAATCAGCATAGTAACTTATTATGTTAATGCATCATCTTAATTACCTAGATTCTCATAGTTGTCATTATCATACATTCTAGTTCTGATTCACATAACTTTTTTATAGTATATAATTATCATAGCTAACATTATAACTTATTGTTTTAATGCATTATATTAATTACCTAGATTTTCATAGCATATCATTTGCATATATCATATTATTCATTCAAATCATTTTTTAATCAACTTAAATTCTTGACATTAATCATTTAGGTGCATTTTAGATAAAAATAAAAAACAAAAAATTAAATTTATCTTGCATTTGGTTTCAAGTCACTATTTAATATATTATATGCTTACACTATTAGAAAACTTTAGTATAAAATGAGAATTTTTCAAAGATTTTAAGGAAGAATATGAAACTTGCAACCAAAGTTGAAAAAAAAAAGTAGGAAAATAATAAATTTTATTGTTGCATGGTGTCATAATTTTTTTTTATTTTCATTTCAAAATAGAGCACAAAAATATGAAATCGAAGGGAAAAGATATCGTATTCTAAGCTTTTTTTAAAAAAATTGAGCAAATTAATCTTTCGTTAATGACTGAAATATTTTGTTTGTTGAGTAAATGTTTGAGATTTAAAAAGTTTGTTGCACTACAACAAATCATCATTTGTTCCACAAAAATTTGAAAATCATGACAATTTTATCTCTTACCACTGGAATAAAAGAATTCAAATAAATGTACAAATAAACTAAGAAAAAAATGCTATGAGAAAACTTTACTTGTGGCCTAGTATCACTTGTGTCTTGAATTATACTATAGGAAGATTTTACCCGTAGCATAGTATCGCTTACACCACGATTTAAGTGGGAAAAGTTTACCTATGGTAAAGTATTATTTGTGCCATAAATTAAATTTACATATAAGTTTGTGGTAAAATATCACTTGCATCAAAATTTAAGCCACGAGTAAATCATGCCTGTGACAAATATACATATAAAAATGAAATTGCCAAATTGAATGAGTTTCCTGCTAATACTAAAAGGAATTAAATAAAATTTAGAATGATAAATTTATACAACGTATAAGATAATTAGCCACAATTTAAGTCATGACTAACAAAGTGATGACTTATTTACCTAGTCACATTAGTTCTTACAGCCAATATTTCAAAACCAGACCAAACAATGAATTGAAAAGGCTAAAAGGTCCTAGTTCAATCAATGGTCAAACAGGATGGCATCATCTATATAAATTAAAAAATATTATATTTATTAAATATAAGAATGCTAAATTTATAACAGTTTCTTATTCAAAATATATATGCATATATATTAAAATAGATTATTTAATAAATCATAATATATTTTTGATGTTAAGATAATGAGTTATATTACTTTATTTTTGCTAAATGTAAAGTTAAAATAAATTTTAGCATGATATTTTAATTTGTTAGTTAGATATATATATATATACATATAATATTGTCTGTATTAACTTGAAATGCATGATGGTTTAATGGTTGTCAAAGCGCTACTTTTCTTGTATGGTAGGTGTTGGAACCTTTATTTCAACGTCTTAGAGAAATATTTGCTACTGCCAGTTATTTGAAATCGGAATTGATTCAATGGTTCACACTAGTTTGCTATGATTTAGGGGATTTAGAAACTCTTGTGCATCAACAAAGTGACTCTATAGCGTGAAACGAATCAGAACTTGGAGCTATTTGCAAGTGAACCAATTGAACCTTCTAGCCCTTTTTTTTACTATTTTATTCATGGTTGGATGAGTTATTAGCCATAGGTATAGCTTTCTTGGCATGATTGTATTAGCTACAGGTAAACCCATGGCAAAAAAAAAAAAAATCATTTATGTCTTGGAAATTTGTGTTCCATGGTAATTTTTTGCCATGCTCACTTATGTCATAGGTCCACCCAACCAGTTTTCCTATGGCTAAATAACATAGTCTCAAAAAATTTGATTTTTTACCGCAACTTTAACTATGGCACAAATGATGATTTGTTGTAGTGTTGCACAGTGAAAATTTCTTATTGAATTTGTGCAAACAAAGAAAATAATAAGATCAATAGTTAAGAGGTCAAGACAATGGTCATCAAGTAAATGGATAAGATTAGATAGAGAATCAAGATTTGAGGATACACTTAGTTGAATTTAAGAATACAATGGTTGAGACTATAAAATTATAAATGACAAAATAAATAATGATAAATTCTAAGTTAGTTACTACCTTTCTGTTAGATTAGCTTCAGCCAACAAGGGGAAAAATTTTAAAAAAATTTCTCAGAAGAACACCAAGAGGCCGAAACTCATCTCCCAAAGATCTATTGTGTAGAGGTTTCATTGTATTACATACATTAAATAAAATACAAGAGGGAGCTAAACTAACCTTTAATCCAGCTCCTTGCACAACGAAAACATTTGATTTCTCCGGTCACCTTAGGAGTCTAAGCATCCTCCCTCTACCAGTATCCACGCCGGAGAAGACCCTTGACCTTCTTAACTTCCCTTCTTGTGCTAACAAGACTCTGAAAGCTGAAGGGACCAGTAGGAAGCCGAACCGTCACCGGATGCCACCGGCAACCCTTCCCTCACCGTTCAGTCCAACCGAACCCAGAAGAACACTTCTCCTCTTCCACCTGAACTCTTCAGCCAGAATCAAAGGGAAGATGGAGGAGAACATGCCGGAAACACTTTCCGGTCAGATCCGTGCCAGACGCCGTCAGAAACGATCGCGCGAAGCTCCTTCCTCTCGGCGTCGCTTCGTCTTCCCGCGGGCGTGAATTTCTTTTTTTTGTGCCAACCGAACTCTTTCGGCCTTAAGGGAAGCTAAACGGATGCCCCAAAATGGCGTCATTTTGGGCCGGCCCTCAAAGGCCCAAAACGACGTCATTTTGATGCAATAGGAAAACTCTTTTTTGATTTGCAGTTTAGTCCTTGTAGTTGCATATACTACAGTTTTGGCCCCAGACAATTCTAGCGAATTGCGATTTGGTCCTTAAACATCAAATATGTGTAAACATTGGTCATTTCATTCCCCGTTATGCATGTGACCTAGTAGGCCCCCGAAATATTAGCAAAAGTCTAAAATGCCCTTCAAACCCTTTGAAGGCATATGAAATGAATCTCATTAATTTCCTGATCAATTTCTCCAAATTAATCAATTGGACTTTAAACTATGAGCGGACATTAGCAAGCCATCATAGCTATCCAATTTTCAGCGGGGGTCTTCTCAGTGACAAGCCTGTCTGTGCATAACCTTGGTGTACATTTCTATGCCACACCATGCATGATACAATCCCTTCATTACCTATATCCGATCAGTCAGAGGTATGGATGCCAGT
>JANHAO010006786.1:0-20921 GCA_026873985.1 Saraca asoca
TATTATTAGACCTTGAAAGAGGCTATTAATTAATTTAGGCAAAATCATTCTCAAATAAATTAAGTAATCATAATAGGAAAGAAATTAATTAATTGTTAAAGATCATAGTTGTGGTGAAACCTCAATCCTAGGCTTTTATTATTAAACTTTGCTTATTATTTGCCTACTACTTTTACATTAGATCTCTCTCTTCTTTTGCTATTTTTATTTGATTTAGGCATCCTACATTGCAAACATCTGGTAGTTGAAAATGAGATTTCGATGGGATTCGACCCGTATTCGTCAGTACTAGCTACAGCTACACCATGCGCTTGCGAAATTACAACATCAACTTCATGTTCAAACATTAGCATAAACTTCATAAAGCATCAATAATTCCTAATTCATTTTACTACCTTTACCTCCCTTAAGCTTTGATACCAGAAGCTATGAAGGTAAGCCCTATAAGAATATGAAAACTAAAATGAGTAGAGATCATAGTAGGACTACAAACAATCTTGGGCATGTAATCGGTGTAAGACATTATCATGGAGTGACTCTCACAAGTCTAAACATTACACCTAAAGGCCAAATATGATGCGCACACTATAAAAGTCATTAAAATAACAGTTTTTCAAAAAATTACTCAAAAATACCTTTGTTGATTTTACAAAAAAATGGATAGAGTTTTCTTATTTTTTGAGCACTAGCCCTAGCATAAATTAATAGTGAAGGGCCACATGCCTTACCCAGAACTTGTATATACAACAATTATATCAAAACAACAAAACAAATTGCTATACATATGTAGAAGAGGGCTTGTCTTAATCCAACTACCAAAGTATCATTCAAGAACAATATCTTCAATCTCCAATAGGTCAATTTGTTCGAAGAAGAGGCAAGCTTCAACTATAACAATTGGCTATGCTCTAAGGCTCTAAAAAACAAATAATTTTCAGAAAACAAGGTGAGTTTCAATCAAACTTAGTGAGTGAATAATTCACCAAAAATCTATTGTTAATCAAAATACATTCATATGAAATCCAATATATATATATATATATATATATAACTTGCAAATGAAATTTTGTCATCCAAATCACTAAACTCCAATTTCATACCTTGTCCAATTCCAAGATGCAAACCATGCAATTTGAAATAGAATAGATTTCTATAGGTATAACAAAATTACAATTTTAGAAGTAAGGAAAACATTTGAAAATAGAAAATTATTTGAAGAACACACTTTCATACTCTAAGAGTTTTCATATAAATACAACAAGAAACATAAACTTTCAAATTTAAGTAAACTCATAAAAATGGGAGTAAATAAAAGGCTTAAAAAACATATATTAGGATTCAAAGGTGACTTTCTCCTAATAAGCCACCATTCAATATACAATTGCAAGCATCATCTCTAATCACCTTATCCCTCCACCAATTCAATCTCCCTTTATCCTTCCATCATGTTAAATGATTATCTCTCTCTCTCTCTCTCTCTCTCTCTCTCTTTTAATTCCAAGTGCACTTAGGGGTTTCTAAAAAAATTCCCCTAGGATCCCATTTTCTTTTGAAGAACATAACTAATTTGTATACTATTAAATTTTTCATAAACCATATATACATTCATAAAGTTCATGTCAGAAATCTATAACTTGGACTATCATTTTTTATAATATTATTAAAGTTTAATGCCAAAATGAATTATTAGGCTCTTTTTGTGATATTATATGTGTCAGGTCCTATGGTGGATTAGAAAATGATAAACAACAAAAATCATGGATCTTGCCCTTATTCCTTTTGGGGAATATGTGTACTCTTTTGTATGAAATGGATTCTTCTTTTATATTTGACAAAAATTATGAATTGTTCTTTTTAATCAAGAAGTATAACAGATTAATTGGTGAATATCCAAACAGTAAAGTTAATAGTTATATAGCAAGATTAGTAAATAAGAGTAGAAAAGTAAGGTTTAAGACACAAGTTTTTAAAGTGGTTTAACTTGAATTGAAACCGCAATTCAAGTCTACTCCACTTGATATTTCCTCAATTGAAAGACCACTTTATTGAAAAACACTATCAAGATTAAACAGGGCTCCTGAAAGGCCAGTTCAAAAATAAAAACACAAGAAATTACACAGGCTTCTTGCTAACCTAGAAGAATTACAAACAAGCTCTTCTAAACCTAAAAGCAAACATAAGAATTATCACAGGCTCTTGCTAACCTAAACAAGATTTCTAAATCCCTAGAAATCTCAAATAGAAAAATAAAAGTGAGAAAGATTAAGAAATGCAATACCGCAGGTTTGAGATAAAATCTTAAACAACTAGGATGAATTAAATAGAGCTTTGATCTAAAATCTCTTGATTAGATCTTAGAAATCCTGTGAGGTAGAGAGAAATCTTGTTTGGCATTTTTTTCAAAGATTTTGACACTTGAAGGATGAAGAAAACTATGAGAACCTATTGAAAACTAAAAACAGTTGGGCTTTTATAACTATTGTTACTGACTGTAATAGAATAATTGTTTTTTAGTTGGTGAATCGATTACTGAATTGATTCAAAGAAATATCCCAACATTTGATTTTAAAAACTTGAAAACTATTCTTTATGAATCAATGTGTGAATCAATTCATATAGGTTTCAAACATGAATCAATGTGTTAATTGATTTGTAATGTGTAAAATAGTTTTTTATAAAATTTGTACTTTCTTCAAGTGGTGTTTCTACCTCATTTTGAAAATATTGTTTGTTTGAATCAAAGTTCTTTTGAAATTCATTTACAAAAGATCTTAAAAAATAAAATAATTCCTAATTTTTAATGTTGATATTCTTGAATCACAAATATATACTTTGAAACCTGCAAAACAAATTGAAACAAGCAATGAAATATAATATCAAATTGTAATGTAAATGATTTGATTAAAATTGTTTTTTAGCATCAAAACTAAGAAGTATGTGCAGCTAGGGTAACCTAGGCTAACAATATGCTAGGCTTTTACGTGTACCAAACCCAAGCTATATAATTTGGATGGATCTTATGATAGGTAGGATCCTGACTCAGATGTTATATTAAAATGATAGGTTCCTATTCTGCATTGTTAGTTAGAGACAATTTTCTCCTATCAGAAAGTTGTAAAGTTTTCCCCAAAATTGAAAAGATTAGGGATTGCTAGAGGAGGAATTATGTCTACTACCTAAATCAGCCTAATGGAAACTATTATGAATTCAAGTAAGACTTGTTATTAGCTTCATCTTATTTCTAATCTACATTCAAGCATGTTGTATTAACATAATTCCAATGTACATTTTCAAATATGTATTTCATTTTATCAATTAGTATCAAAGCCTAAAATTATATAATATAGTTGTTTGAAATTGTGGATCATTGATAGAACTTGCTAACATAGGATTATATGGCATTAATGATTCAATAATGCTATGAGTTTAAAATTTTCATAGCCTCAAAATATTAGAATTTTTAGATCAATGTTTTGTGATATCAATATATGTTAAATTGTATTGATTGTGAATTTAGTGCTTGAATGTTCTTACATTGAATATGTAGGCATGAATCTGAATAGAAATATAACTCACTCATCAATTTGAGGAATAATTATAATTTGGTGTTTGAAAGAAAATTTTCCAAAAAATTGCCGAGAATTCGAGCAAAGGGGACTGATGCTTTATTTCAAATTGGAACATTGTTTTCCCACATATCAATTTGAAGAAAAAAATGGCTTGGATCAAGCCTAATACGAACCTTTCCTAGAAATGCTTTTTTAGGTACTAAAATATAATGCATTCAAACTCAAAATTTTTAGGCAATTTCTTACAAAATTCATGGGCGCATTAATTAAGATTAATTCCTATAAATAATTCACACAAATCAATTAGCACTGAAATGGTTTAAAATTAAAACCATTTTGGAGCCAAGATATTGTGGTGTTTTTTATTTGATTAAAAGCTTCAATTTTTTCTCTAAGTAATAGGTGGGTAAGTAAGAAAAATAAATTTATAATGTAATGGTGCAAAAAAAAAAAAAATTATGTGAAAAAATGGTTGAAAATTTACAAAATTAAATCAGGTCAAATCTAAACAAATAGACTTGTTTTCAATCAAACGGGTAGGGAATATGAAGGTTTGGGCTATGATGCCAAAAAAAAAAAAAAATAGTCCTCAGCCAACTAAGCTGCACATCTTCCTTGTAACTTCATTGTCATTTTGCTTATTAAAGTACTATGCAAGACATTTCTTTGGATTTTTTTTCTTTTGAATTAATTTTGAGAAGTTTAAAATTATTATATTAAATTTCCCACCTTATTAATTGTTATTTGTAGAAGTTATTAATAACTTATATTATGCTATTAAATTTTGGGTAATTGCTTACCCGCCTATCGTATGACCAGTTACATAAAATTTTATTAAAAATAAAATTATTTAATGTGATATCTAGGAGAGTGTTGCATTAATAATATTACATGTCCTTTTGGGCTGATATTATTAATATAGCTTGTTGGTAATAATTTGTTTGTAGAATTTAGTATTGCATTTTTAGAATCTTTGTCACCTTACTGAAGCTAGATTTTAGGAAGGCAGTATTTAATTCTTGTATTATATTATTAGATTTGAAATACCCTTTTGTTATAATATTGTGTAAAATTGCATAGTTAATATTTATGAGGATAATATAAGCATGATTAAAGTATTATATGCATTAATATTGATAAATTTTTCTCAGCTACTTTGCCTAGGCAATTAACTTCTATAAAGATGCTAAATGAGACAAACTATGAGGACTGGGTTGAATCTTTGAAGTTGTATCTAGTAGTCACCAATTTAGATATGGCACTTAGGGAAGAGGAACCTATCATTAAAGGAAACTCAAGTGCTGAACTAAGGGCCAAGCATGAAAACTAGGCTCATTCAAATTGTATATGCTGATGGTCATGAAGTACACTATAAACAAGACCATTAGGCAGAGCATTCTAGAATCCCATAGTGCAAAGACCTTTCTCAACTTAGTTGTAGAAAAATTTGTAAAATTTGATAAAGCAAAGAAAGGTTACTACTGGAAAAAATAATACATGACGGTGTCAGTGGAGTGCGGGAGCACATTTTAAAACTGGTTAACTATTATAATAAATTGAAGAGTATAAAGGTTGATCTATGCAATAGCTGTTAGCATTTTTGAGATTATTAGCATTTGATTACTTTGTTATCTATCCCTATTTAGTTTTAATGTTGAAAACGATTTATATCTGATCAAATATTGTGTTTGATATTTGTTTTGCAGGATCAAAGTGCATATGATTCAAGAGATCCACAACATCATTTTGCAATCATTTTATCTTTTATAGGATCTTTTATAAGTGAAATTCTAATCAAACTTGATATAAATAAAATTCTTGAAATTGATAAATTGAGGTAGTAATAAATCTCTTAAAGTGATTTAAAAATTAAATATTTTTCAAACAAGTTTTTTAAATGATCTTTCACAAGTGCATGTTTTATAAAAATCATTTTACACTCTGTGAATCGATTCACGAATCGATTCATGTTAAAAAACTTGTGAAAACTACTTGAATCAATTCACCAATTGATTTATGAAGAAAAGTTTTGAAAAATGTTTTTGTCGAAGGTTAGGCAAATCACCTGAATCAATTCTCTAATTGATTCATAACCTGATTTTAATATACTATGATTTGATTCATCAATCGATTGATGTCCTGAATTTCTTTATGATATTCTTAAATGAATTGATTCACAAATTGATTAGTTTGTTATGACCACTACAAATTAATTCATAAATTAATTGAAGGACTAAAAGTTAGTTATTTTTCAAATGTTGATTATAGCAACATAAATACCCTAACCCTATTTTAAACCTAATAGTTTTTCATAACAAACACACTTCTTCAAGAGCAAAAATCTCAGAGTTATTTGTGCTTAACAAGATTCATTACTACCTCTCTTTATTTGATTAATTTAAGGATTTTTTATCAAGATTTGAAGAGAATTCACAATTGGATGTTTGAGATTTTCATATCAAACTTGGTATTGTATATTTTACATGTTCTTTGATTTTACTTTTAGATTTCTAGGTTGATAGGAATTTGTATATTTGCTTTAATTGCAATTTCTAGGTTGATAGAAATTGGAGATACAAAGGAAAAGGTTGATCTTTTCTTTGCATCTTCTTTAACTGTGAGGTTGATTACAGTTAGTTGAAGAGTTCATTGAATTCTTTATATATCTTTAGGTTATGAGGTTGATCATATTCTGATGAGATAGAAGAATTATTGTATCTAGGTTAAGAAGAGCCTAATTTAATTCTTGTGTTATAGGTTTTATAAGAGTCTAGTGTAAATCTTGTTGTATGAACTGGCTATTTAGGAGCTCAATTAAAATCCTGTTATAATTAATAAAAGAAGTCATCCGGTTGAGAATTGACTCAGTGGATGTAAACTTCATCCACAATTTCAGGTGAAGTTGAACCACTTTAAAAATTGTAGTGTCTTTCTTGTTTCTTTATAGTTGATTATATTCTGCAATTTAAACTTTACTACAACATAATAATTCTATTGTATTGGTTTAACATTTTTATTGCACAATTCTGTTGAACTACTATGCTAAAATTCTATAATGTTGAAATTGTTTCTGTATATTTATGCATTTTGAAATATTGCAATTCTATTTTTTGGTTTAATATGTTTCTAATACACTTTCATATAATTTAGTTAATTGTCTAATTGAATCTGTTATCTCACATCATATCAAATCAGTCACTCCAATTGAGATCCTGATTATTCACTTAGTTTCCTAATTCAAATACAAAAACAATTTTACAAAGACTTCTGCTTTTGCAATTCAAAAAGAATGCAATTTATTTTAAAAGAAGAGTATACAATTTACCAATGTAAAAGGGGCAAGATCGTTTTTATTACTCTGATATTTATTTTTTGGCACCTATGAGCTAAAGCCAAATGGAAGGTTAGTTTGGTTACCAAAGGCATTCAATTCCAATAGAAATGCTATTATGATAACTAACAAAATTGGACCCAAAACCAATTGGGTACCAGCAAAGCAAGTGTAGATTTTATTTTGTAGGTCTATGTGGGAGAGATAAAAGCAACTGTTGTCAAAGGAAGCAATTCATGATTTGTAAATAAAAGCTGCTCTCACCACAAGAAAAATAAAGAATAATACCTCAGTTATTAGTAAACTTTCATATCTTTCCATTTTAAATGTTTAATTGATTTGTACATTACAATTACTAACTTAGGCATTAGAGATACCCTTGAAGTTATTTTGAAAGTACATGGAGAGAAAATTGAGTTTTCAATGGTTTTGAGGCATTTATAGGTTGTTTAAGTGATTAGGAAAACACTTAGAAAACAAAACTTTAGAAAAATTGAATTCAGGACACCCTGAATCGATTTAGTAATCGATTCAAATTTATCCAGGATTTCTTTGAGTTTTTGAATTGATTCATGAGTTAATTCACTTCTTGAAAATATACATCATGAATCGATTCCTAAATTGATTCACAAGATTTTTCAATGTTTTAGGAAGAGTTAAAAATTTCAAATTTTTTTTTCTAAAAACTTGGATGAATCGATTCCAGAATTGGTTCGTACATGAATACTATACTTGAATTAATTCATACTTAATTTTTTGCCTTCTAAATAAATTCACAAATTGATTGAAAGTGAGATCCTGTATATACCAAATTGATTTTTGAATTCATTTACGTGACATTTCTCAACCCAATATTGAAACTCTCCTAAATTCTCTCAACCAGATCTTAATCCTTACACATTCTTTTCACAAATTTCTTTCACAAAATCCATAGAAGCATCCATTCTAACACTTTTGTTTGATTGATTTCAACAGATCTCCCCAAAATTTACCCAACACCCTAACTGTTTAATTTCCAAAAATTTTCCAGAGATCCATCACAATGCCCAAGTGAATCAAGCTCCTTACTAAAAGAAAGGAAAAGACTCCAGCACAACCTTTAACCCCTGTAGTAGAGGAATCACTCTTTCAATCAACAAATGAGTACAATGCCTATCTTTAACTTGTCAATAGGAAGTAGAGCTATCATAATGCTTTAATGATCAGTTACTACAGTCTACCCAAATACCCGGCTCATTAGTTAAGTATAAATTAAAAAAAAAATTCTTGACATTTAAAGGAAATAGCTACCCCAGATTAGTGAAGATGTTTTATGTAAACTTAGCTAATACTGATGGAAAACTTTTATGTTATGTGATGCATAAGCATGTAGTTATAGATTCTGAATTTTTACTGAATATAATAAGGAATTGGACATTAGGATGCTTTTTCCTTATTCCATTCTAAAGGATGGAAGTGGAAAATTACTTATTACTAGCTTATCTCTTAAAGACACATCTTGTGTAAATTGATTTTGCCTAGAATTACAAATTTTACTCAAATTGTGGAGGATGAACTTCTTTTGATATGGGTTATTAAAAATCAACTTGATTTTAATATGCCTTACTTTATTTTAAAACATATGGTTGAATGTTCTAAAAGAACAGACATTGGCTACCTCCCATATGGCATGATGCTTACTTCCATCTTTGCCAAATTCAAGCTTAAATTTTTTGATGAAATTTTTGTTTTACCACTAAACCTAACTACCATGATTAGTGCTTCACATTTTCATAAAATGGGACTTTAAGAAAATGAACAAGGAATATGGGCTAAGAAAAGGTCACAAATCCCTCAAACCACTGGAGGATCCATAAACTCAACAATTAGATTATCCACTGAAGCAGAAATAAGGATAATTGAGGTGATTGAAAGAATGCATAAGCATGTGACTGACCAAATGAATCAAATAATAGACAAGCAAGAAAATTGGTTTGAGTTAGTAGAAGATCGCATGTGATACATGGAATCTAAAAATCGAAAACATTCCTCTGAAGTTATTGATAGAATCAAATATATTGAAACTCAAGTACACGAGATTTCACAGTGGATGCAGTAACAAGATGAAAAAGCTAAACTTCAAAGGATGGACACTCCAGATTCTCCACCTGTTGAGTAGTCTTTTGTATTAATTGTTTATTATCTACTATTGCCCTTAGTCTCTTATCGCTTTTCATTATCGTTGTTGTTTTTGAACTGTATTTTAATGTTGTTGATGGATATTATATTCTGACTTATTGATGATGATTGTGGTCTATAATTGAAAATTGATTCTGGATGATATATATTTTAGATTCTAATTATACATTTGATTCAGTATTTGGTATGACTGTTGGAATATATGGAATGTTGATTTTGAAATGTTGATAGAATATTAAATTCTAATTATTATGCTGAAATTTGGCATATATGAACTGTTCTATTCTAATCTAATTTCCTTCTATTCTAAACTTTTTGTTACATTAATTTTTCATAAATGTATTATTGTTTAAGATTTTATCAAAATTTTTCAAAATTTGTTTATTAAACTTTGATCTTAAATTTTCATGCTTATCTAAAATTATTTGTCACCATAAAAAAGGGGGAGATTGTTAGCATTTTTGAGATTATTAGCATTTGATTACTTTATTATCTATCCCTATTTGGTTTTGATGTTGAAAATAATTTGTATCTGATCAAATATTTTAGTGTTTGATATTTGTTTTGTGTTATATGTGAAATCCGGATAGCCCATGATGGGCTGGCGAACGGCTCGAGCGTGGCAAGGATTCAACTCGCAGGATGCTTAGAGCACTAATTCTCCATATTGCATCGCTAGCAACCTCCTCCGTCCGAGCCCGCCTCAGCAAGAATGAGCTCGACCTCGTTACTTCAAAGACAGCCACTCCCCCAGACCAAAGGATCTGGCCAACGAGGCACGACTAGTAGCCTAGGAGTGCACTAAGCAGAAGACCAGCACATGTATTGCCCAGCAGACACATGGGGCCCACTTGTAGAAGGCAATCTGCATAAGCTGACTTACAAGTTTTAGTCTGTCCATCCTGTCTTGTACATTAAATACTTGATGTAATAGATTTACTGCATGTAAAATTACAATTGTAACCTCCTCCCCTATAAATACAAGGGAGGAGATGAACGTTAAAGGGACTAATGCCAGTATACTGATACTCTATAAAAACACTTTCAGAGCAATACATTATCATGGACATAGGGTCTGATTCTATCCAGATTTGGCTGAACCACGTTAAAAAGCCTTGTGTCTTCTGCTACTCTTCCCCTTCTTCCATCTTCTTCGTTCATTTTACTGTCTTAGAACTAGATTACAATTTGAGATCTCGAAAGAATCCCTCATTGGCTAGAGGAATCCCTTCGAGCTCCGAGTGATCGAGCTCACTATGAAGAAAGGTCGCCACTCTCTAAGAAAATCGAGACTCGGACCTTTCCCCTCAAGCTTAAGGTCCCCGTGATTTTGTTGTACAATGGGGACTCTGATCTGTATGATCATCTAGATGTATTCAATGTTCAGATGGACTTGCAAATGACTGACCCCCTGGTCAAATGTCAAGTGTTCCTGGTCATGTTGGGAGGTGTACCTCGAGCTTCATTCAGAAGTCTCCCAGCTCGCTTGATTTGCAGTTGGGAAATTGCCAATAGGAGTTTATCAGCCAGTACCGAGCATTGAAGAGACAGCTTATGCCCCCTGCCATCTCGCTATAATCTTTCAACACAAGCATGAGTCGCTGAAGGACTATATTTCTAGGTTTAGGCTCAAAGCCAATTCAGTGGAGAATCCATCTGAAGAAACCATGCTGGCAACAATCTCCGTGGGACTCTGCAAAGATGGAAAGTTTTACAAGAGTTTGTACAAGTTACCGATGAAGGATCTTATCGAGTATTATGATCAAGTTGCTAAGCAGATCAAGTGGGAAGAAACTATTGGATCGGAAGAGTTTGACAAGAAGGATGAGAAAGCTGGCTCCTCCTGTAGCAAGAGGAGGAGCAATGTAGACCAGGATGATCACTTTGTTGAACAGACTACAAAGAAGTCTAAGAGGCCCAAAGGTGAGTGGCCTCAGCATTCGAACTGCCATGAGCAATACATCATCCTATCGAATTCTCAAAATAGGATCTTCCTGACAGAAAGGGACAGAGAAGACTTTGGGAGGCCTACTCCCATACGGATCCCCTATAGGCAGAGAAACAAGCAAGAGTTCTGTGCCTATTACAATGAGGTAAGGCATGGGACCTCGAGAGCTCAGGGATGCGATTGAGGACTTGATCTGAAGGGGCTGTCTAAGGGAGTACGTGGTGTGACCTATGGGATAGGAATCCCAACTTCCTCAGCATGATGGTGGCCAAGAGCCAGGGGGCTCGATCTGAATTATACATTGATAATGTATATTAAAAAATCAAGAGTTAATGTAAATACCCTCTTTTTTTCTTGTCGAAAGCTATTTGTCGATTGGCTTGGTATTACTATCTTCATCTTTCTATTCTACTCCCTACTATCAAGTGTTTGCAATTCCTGTAGCTTACATGCAGTTGTCTCTTTCAGGTCCTGTGAGTAACTTTGCGCCAATCGTGGCCTAGGGTTTGGTTAAGGCTCCCTAGAGCTCATTCCAAAGATGAATTGATGAATTTGCTGGCTTCCTAAGCTGAGGCCCCTCGGAGCTCATTCCAAAAAAGAATTGATGAAGTTGCCAGCTTCCTAAGCTAAGGACCCCCGAGCTCATTTCAGAGATGAATTGATGAATATTTGCTAGTGTAGCTACATGCTCGCTGAAGCACCGGGGCTCATCTTAGAATATTTGCCAGTGTATCTGTGTGCTCGCTGAGGTGCCAGGGCTCATCCCAAAACATTTGTTGATGTGGTTGCATGCTTTCTAAGGCACTGAGGCTCATCCCAAAACATTTGCTAGTGTAGCTACATGCTCATTGAGGTGCTAAGGCTCATCCTAGAATGTTAGCCAATGTAGCTGTGTGCTCACTAAGGCACTGGGGCTCATCCCAGAATATTTTCCAGCATAGCTACGTGCTAGCTGAGCTACCAGGCCTCATCCTAAAACATTTGCCAGTGTAGCTGCATGCTCGCTGAGGCGCCGGGGCTCACCCCAGAACAATTACCAATTGAGCTGTAAGCTCTCTGAGGCGTGGAGACGCTAAAAATAAACTCACATTGACAGCGTAGCGGCATGCTTGCTAAGGTGCAAAGGCACTCTTAAAAACTCAATGCTAGCATGGCTGTGTGCCTGCTGAAGCATAAAGAATTGACTTGATTATTTGCCTAAGGCAACAAGATTGCTGTAATTCACAGTTCGCATGTGACCAAATATTTGTAGCTCTCATTCGACTAATTATTTGCAGCTCACATGCGACTTTTGATTACATGTAGCCCTCATACGATCTGCTCACACACGGGATGTTTCACTCATGTTTATTGCTTCCAAGGGAATTTGACCAATTGGCCATTCAAATATTTCATCGCGAGCTACAAAAGTTTGCATTATTGTAGATGTAGAAAACTGAGAATAGTGCATAAAGATCACAAAAGAAGTTTTTATTCATTAAAAAGCCTCAACAAGATAAAATTACATCAGAGAGCTTTGAATACAAATCAGAAAAAGCCAAAATACAAGAGGAAGGCTATAGCTAATTTCTTCTGGAAGAAAGATTGCCGTACAAGAGGAAAGCTCCCACCAATCAAGGGGACGGCCACTGAGAGGCAAAGCCTTTGCTGACTAGAGCTCGCAAGCTTGCCTAAGTCCTCAAATTTCTTCTTCCAGTGCCTTCCTCAGTAGCAAACTCTTCCTCAACTTGACTTTCACCAATGGAAAGGGAAAGAGCATAGCTGCTCCTTATTTCTCTGGCCTCCAACTCCTCTTCTGATTCGTGAAAGAAGCAACTCAAGAAGCATTAGGAGATTGATCGGAGGGGCAAAAACCTCATGGTGAAGTCAAGAGGACATAATTCAAGATCTGTACGAGATCTCTCCATGTTACCGGAGAAGCCATATCTTCGAAACTCCTTATGTAGGAGGCCATACACACAACTACGGGAAGATTGAATGCCGGAAATAAGGGAGGCTTGTCTGGGACATTCATGGTTTGCTAAGTGAAGGAGCAAAAGTGACTTCTCCTACCTTAAATAGAGCCAAATTCAATTTCACTGAAGGGTTCAGATGAATCTCCCCAACTACTTTCATTTATTACCTTGGAAAAGAATGAGGTTGACTTACCAATGATCGTAAGGCATGTACTACGGGAAGTATGGCCTAGAATAGATGAAATGACAAAGTTGGTGAAGACTTTGACTAAGCTAAGTTCTACGAAGTGAATGACCTCTGAAAAGTTTCAACTCCCAGCACGTGAAGTGAATTGAGAGTTGGGGGGCTTATGTTATATGTGAAATCTAGATCATCCTTGATGGGCTGGTGAACAGCTCGAGCACAACAAGGATTCAGCTTGCAGGATGCTCAAAGCACTAATTCTCCAGATCGCATCGCTAGCGACCTCCTTCGCTTGAGCTCGCCTCAACAAAAACGAGCTCGACCTCGTCAGTTTAAAGATAGTCGCTCCCCCAAATCGAAGGATTTGGCTAGCGAGGCATAACAACTAGCCCAAGAGTTCGCTAAGCAAAAGGCTAGCACATGTATTGCCCAGCAAACACATGGGTCCCACTTGTAGAAGGCAATCTACAGAAGCTAACTTGCAGGATTTAGTCTATCCATGTACATTAAATACTTGATGTAATAGATTTACTGCATGTAAAATTGTAATTGTAACCTCCTCCCCTTATAAATATAGGGGAGGAGATGAACATTAGAGAGACTAATGCCAGTATACTGATACTCTTTAAAAACACTTTCAGAGCAATACGTTGCCATGGACGTAGGGTCCGGTTCTATTCGGATTTGGCCGAACCACGTTAAAAAGATTTGTGTCTTCTGCCATTCTTCCCCTTCTTCTCATCTTCTTCATTCATTTTACTGTCTGAGAACCAGATTATAGTTTGAGATCTTGAAAGAATCCCTCATTGGCTGGAGTTTGGCCTAGAACAAAAATCCACCATCAACATTTTACAAGATCAAAGTGCATATGATTCAAGAGATCCATAACTTTATTTAGTAATCATTTTATCTTTTATAGGATCTTTTGTAAGTGAAATTTTAATCAAACTTGATATAAATAAAATTTTTGAAATTGATAAATCAAGGTAGTAATAAATCTCTCAAAGTGATTTAAAAATCAAATATTTTTCAAACAAGTTTTTTAAATGATCTTTCACAAGTAAAAGGTTTATAAAAACCATTTTACACTTTGTGAATCGATTCATGAAATGATTTCTTGATGTCAGATTTTGGTAATGATCCAAACTCCGGCCAACGGGGGATTCTTTGGGATCTCTGATCTATAACCGGTTAAAATATAATAGGATGGGAAAATAATCAAAGGAGAAGAAGGGAAGAGCAAAGAAGGAAGCACAAGGTTTAATGTGATTCAGCCAAATCTGGATATCATCGAACCCTACGTCCATAGTATCGTGTTATTGATATAATATTTCTATAGTATTACAATGTTCAGTCTCTATCTTGGTAGAGTTTTGGCATGACTAAAAAAAAAAATAGATCTCCCCTACAGAGGGGCTCCTTCCTATATTTATAGAGGAAAGGAGTTTACAATGGTAATTACATATGAAGCAAATTTATTACATCAGCATTTAATGTACAAGATAGAATATGCAGACTAAATCTCTACTTTTGGCTACTATAGGCTGTCTTATGCAGGTGGGCCCCATTCAATCGTTGGAGCTGGACATGACTTAGTCTTCTGTCGGCGAGCCTTCAGGTCGCAAGTTATGCTTGGTTAACCAGGTCACTTGCCTGACCCTAGGAATAGGGAGGTCAAGCTCGCTTCTTTGTGTGCGAGCTTGGTCTGACGAGGTAGCACACTATGCGACCGGATGGCTGAACAATTCTAGACGTGCTTCGAGTTGGTCTCCTTATTGGTTTCGGACTTCTCGCAAGTTTCCTCAAATCAAACCAATGTGCATATATAACATAAGCCCCCCAACTTGCAGCTCACTCTGCGGGCTAGGAGTTAAAGCTCTTTGATTTCTGAACTATCAGCCTTTTCCAAAGATTGTCGTTTCATCTGTTCTATGTCATGCTTCTGGTAGCACGTGTCCAACAGCTATTGCTGGGTCAACTTGGCCCTTTTCGAGGCCATAAATGGTGACGGTTGGGGGAATGGTTCCAGATCTTTCGATAGTGATGGTCTCGATTCTATATAAGGGGGAAACGGTCCCCTTTGAGTTTTGCACTTGAGCAAGTCATGGAGTCTTCTGATGAGCCACCATTTTCGACATTCTGGCCTTCCTTAGAGACATGTATGGTCTGCTACATGGGTAACTCAGAGAACTCATCTCCATCTGCTTAGCTAGCCAAGCTCCCGGGGCTTCCTGATTAGCTTCCTTTAGGTGGAGCAGGTGATCGAGGATGAAGGGATGCAGCGCTACCACTGATTGTGCACTGGAAGAAGAAAGTTGCGGCATATGGTCCCTAATAAATCGAGGCGCAGCCCTTCGTGGCTGATCCTTCTTCTTAGCCATAGGTTTTTTCCTTTGTGTCTTATCTAGTTTGTATACAAAGCTTTCCAATGTAAATTTGCCTCATTGAGGTCTTTTAAAGAATAAGATTTCTTTTTTGCAATTTCTATTTGTTTTTGTTCTCCTTTGTGATCGCTTTGGTTTGAACCTTCTGCACGATTTGCACGTAGTCAGAAGACAACATGAGTTACAAACTGGAGGATACCATGCTCAGGTTGATCCTGTGACCAAATAAATGAATATATTAATGCAAAAAATATTAAATAAATTCATGTGGGAGCTGCGAGGTTAACAAACAAGCGATCTCACGCTTGGGCTGATCTTGTGGCCAAATAGATAAGTGCATGTGAGAGCTGCGACTTAATTAGGTTCGTATGAGAGCTACAAATTTGACAAGTGATGATCTCGTGCTCAGGCCGATCTCGTGGCCAAATAGATAAGTGTGCATGAGAGCTGCAACTTAATTAGGTTTGCATGAGAGCTGTAAATTTGACAAGTGAGCGATCTCATGCTCGGGCAGATCTCGTGGCCAAATAGATAAGTGCGCATGAGAGCTGCAACTTAATTAGGTTTACATGAGAGCTGCGAATTTGACAAGTGAGCAATCTCGTGCTCGGGCCTATCTTGTGGCCAAATAGATAAGTACGCATGAGAGCTACGACTTAATTAGGTTTGCATGAGAGCTGTGAATTTGACAGGGTGATCGATCTTGTAGTCAGGGTGATCTTATGCCTAAATAAAAGGGGTGACCAATCTTGTGGTCGAGGAGATCTTGTGCCCAAATAAAAAAGGGTGATCGATCTTGTGGTCGGGGCAATCTTATGCCTAAATAAAAGGGGTGACCGATCTTGTGGTTAGGACGATCTTGTGCCCAAATAAAAAGGGTGCTAGTTAGGCAAGTCACCTGTTAGAAGGAAACTTAATGTCAGTAGTTATATTCAAAATGTTCATGCAATTTACAAATAAGTACAAGAATTTAAAAGATCATCCTGATAGTAAGAGATTGCTCTTGTTCGGCATCCCTGTTGGGATGATCCATGCTATTGCCTAGAGTGCCACACAACATAATCATGCAAATGACCTCTTTTGATGAGATCCTCGATAGCATCTCTCAGGGCCCAACACTCTGAAGTGGCATGCCCAAATTCGTTGTGATATGCACAGAATTTTCCTCAGTTGAGTCTGGACTTGCCAGGAGTTTTCAAGGGTGGAGGCTTTTCGAAGTCTTCTTTGTCCCTTTCCATTGTGAAGATCTTATCCTGAGTGTCTGACAAGATATTATAGGTGCTGTGGCAAACTTGGGATAAGGGTCGTTCATCCTTGCTCTTTTTAGTGAGCTGGCACTCGAGGTTGTTGTTTCCGTTCCCATGGTTATTTCTTTTCCTGTTCGGAGCTGAACCACTTGTTTTGATTCTTTGTGAGCCGAAAGTCTCATCCCACCTGACTTGTTTCGTGGCCCGCTTATATAACTCACCCAGGTTGCCAACAAGGGACTTGTACAAGCTCTTGAACAACTTTCCATCCCTGCGGAGTCCCGTCGAGACAGGAGCTAAAACAGACTCATCCGAGGGCTTCTCAACATTATTGACTTCATGCTTGAAGCGAGTAATGTAATCTTTCAACGCTTCCTGCTTACCCTGGAAGATCGTAACGAGGTGGCATGGAGGTATGAGTTGCTTCTGCGGCACTCGATATTGATTAACAAACCTCTCTTGGCAGTCTTCCTAACTGTTTATGCTGCAAGCTGGGAGGCTCCTAAACCACATTTGGGGAACTTCACCTAAGGTAGCAGGGAAGACACGACATCTGATCAAGGGGTGACAGGTTTGTAGATCCATCTGGATGTTAAATAAGTCTAGATGGTTATGTGGGTCACTGTCTCTATCATACAGCAGAATGGCTGGAACTTTAAGCTTGCATGGAAGGGGTTCCTCTATAATCTCTCTAGAGAGAGGGGTTTGCTCCCCAAAGCGACCTTGGTCATTCAGACTCTGAGGATGCTCCTCCAGATGCTTGACCCTCTGAAAGAGGTCTTCTACCAAAACATCCAAGCCCTCCAGTCTTTGGCTAAAAACTTGGTGGTTTGGTTCACCATTCCGACCATGTGGATGGTGATGAGAAGTCTGCTCCTGGTTAGCCTAACCAAAATGTTCAACCTCAGGTACGGTGGCTTTAGTCTGCCCTTGCACGCTCTAGGCTCATGCTTGCACCAGCATTGTGATTGTTTTAGCCAGCTCTCCCATCATGTATTCAAGTTTCTCTTGGCGTTGAAGACAGGTCTATGGTCCGTCAGCACCGTTGGTGGTGAGAACTGATTGTGCTAAACTGGCTGGAGGAACACCAATAACTGCTCTGATGACAGGAGTAGTTGACGAGTCCATTGTCCAAACATGACCATCTGGAGGATGGTGTTGCTCATTCGAGGGCCTGGTGACTCTTCCCTTGGCCATTACGGCAAAAATGAACCAGAATAGGTGAGAACCCCACAGACGGTGCCAAAATATTGACGTCGAATTTTGGTAATGATCCAAACTTCAGTTAATGGGGGATTCTTTAGGATCTTTGACATATAACCAATTAAAATATAACAGGATGGGAAAATAATCAAAGGAGAAGAAGGGAAGAGCAGAGAAGGAAGCACAAGGTTTAACATGGTTTGGCCAAATCCAGATATCACCAGACTCTACGTCTATGGTAGCGTGTTATTGATACAATATTTCTATAGTATTACAATGTTCGGTCTCTGTCTTGGCAAAGTTTTGGCATGAGTAAAAAAAAATAGATCTCCCCTACAGAGGGGCTCTTTCCTCATATTTATAGAGGAAAGGAGGTTACAATGGTAATTACATATGAAGCAAATCTATTACATCAACATTTAATGTATGAGATAGAATATGTAGACTAAATCTCTACTTTCGACTACTGCAGCTCATCTTATGCAGGTAGACCCCATTCAACCGTTGGAGCTGGACATGACTTAGTCTTCTATCGGTGAGCCTTCAGGTTGTAGGTTACACTTGGTTAACCAGGTCATTTGCCTAACCCTAGGAATAGGGAGGTCGAGCTCACTTCTTTATGTGCAGGCTTGGTCTAATGAGGTCGCATACTATGCGACCTAATGACTGAACGATTCTGGATGTGCTTCAAGCTGGTCTCCTCATTGGTTTTGGACTTCTGGCAAGCTTCCTCGGACCAAACCAATTTCCATATATAACACGATTCATGTTGAAAAACTTGTAAAAACTACTTGAATCAATTCACCAATCAGTTCATGAAGAAAAGTTTTGAAAAATGTTTTTACCAAAGGTTTGGAAAATCACTTGAATCGATTCCTTAATCGATTCATAACTTGATTTTAATATACTATGATTCAATTTATCAATTAATTCAAGTTTCAAATTTCTTTATGATATTCATAGACTAATCGATTCACAAATGGATTAGTTTGTTATAACTACTACGAATTGATTCAAGTATTAATTCAAGGACTAAAAATTAGTTATTTTTCAAATGTCAGTTATAGCAACTATAAATACCCCTAATCCTATTTCAAACCTAACAGTTTTTCATAACAAACACACTTCTTTAAGAGGAAAAATCTCAGAGCTATTTGTGCTTAACAAGATTCATCAGTACCTCTCTTTACCTGATCAATTCAAGGATCTTTTATCAAGATTTGAAGAGAATTCACAGATAAAGGTTTGAGATTTTCATCTCAAACCTGGTATTGCATATCTTACCTATTCTTTTATTTTAATTTCAAATTTCTAGGTTGATAGGAATCTGTTTATTTGCTTTAATTGCAATTTCTAGGTTGATAGAAATTGGAAATACAAAGGAAGAGGTTGATCTTCCCTTTGCATCTTCTTTGGCTATGAGATTGATTATAGTTAGTTAAAGAGTGCATTGAATTCTTTGTACATCTTTAGGTTATGAGGTTAGTCATAGTCTGATAAGATAAAAGAATTATTATATCTAGGTTAGCAAGAGCTCAGTTTAATTCTTGTATTATAGGTTTTACAAGAGACCAATGTAAATCTTGTTGTATGAACTAATTATTTAGGAGACCAATTAAAATCTTATTGTACTTAATAAAAAAAGTCATCCAGTTGAGAATTGACACAGTGGATGTAGACTTTATCTACGGTTTCAGGTGAAGTTGAACTACTTTACAAATTGCAGTGTCTTTATTATTTATTTACAATTCATTATATTTTGCAATTTAAACTTTACTGCAACATAATAATTTTGCTATATTGGTTTAAAATTTTTACTACATAATTCTGTTGAACTACTATGCTAAAATTTTGTAATGCTAAAATTGATGTTATACTAAAATTGTTTTTGCACATTTATACATTTTGCAATACTTCAATTCTATTTTCTATTTTAATCTATTTCTAATATACTTTCATATAATTAGTTAATTGTCTAATTGAATTTGTTATCTCATATCATATCAAATTGGTCACTCCAATTGAGATCCTGATTTTTCAATTAGCTTCCTAATTCAAATATAAAAATAATTTTACAAAGACTTCCACTTTTTGCAATTCAAAAAGAATCCAATTTATTTTAAAAGAAGAGTATACAATTTACCAATGTAAAAAGGGCAAGATCGTTTTTATTACTCTGATATATATTTTTTGGGACCTACAACAATAGCTTCCAATTTTGCGTGCATTAAAGTATCTACCTGCTAAATTTGATGTATTGAAGACTTCATACTATACCCAAAAGTGTAAAAAGACCATTAATGATTTGATATCCATTGTGACTAAGGCAAAGGAGAGCATGAGAAAGGGAAAGGTTCAAATTGCAAAATTTATTTCTCATGTGATATGAACCCGCCTAACTCCACCTCAAAAGCTAGCTCATAAGGGGAGGGTTGCGAACCCATATATAAAGTATCCAAGACCTCCCTTGCCAACCGATGTGGGACACATCATTCCCGACCCCTTCAGACTACACGTCCTCGTGCCAACTCCGTCGTTAACCCGCACAAGTCAAACCGTATCAACTCCGTCATTAACCCGTACAGTGTGCAGAGAACCTTCGTACATGCGCCCACCGACCAGTCAAGGGTAGGCTCTAATACCATATGATATGAACCCGCCTAACTCTACCTCAAAAGCTAGCTCGTAAGGGGAGGGTTGCAAACCCATATATAAAGCACCCAAGACCTCCCTTGCCAATCAATGTGGGACACATCATTCCCGACCCCTTTAGACTGCACGTCCTCATACCAACTTCATCGTTAACCTGCATAAGTCAGACTGTACCAACTCCATCATTAACCCGCACGGTGTGCAGAGAACCTTCGTACATGCACCCACCGACCAGTCAAGGGTAGGCTCTGATACCATATGATATGAACC
>JANHAO010006787.1:0-20909 GCA_026873985.1 Saraca asoca
TGTAGGGGGTTTCCTGAAGGAAAGGGATTCCTGATGGTGACCTTCTGCGCCGGTCACGGACCTCGATTTTGGGTCGTGACATTTTTATTATAAGATTATTATTGTAATGTATTACTTTTTTCTCTTCTATTCTTATAATATTTTACTTTGTTGTACCAAACATGAAAATAAAATGGAACTGTGACTCTACAATTTGTGAAGAACAATAAATCTAAAATGTTTTCAAATAAGTGTATGTAACACAACTGATATTAATATTAAGTTATTCCCCATTTATTTTAGACACGTCAAGAAATTTTATATTTTTGATAATGCAAAGATGCAACGTTTTATTGAAAAATAGCAAATAAAAAAATGAGATTTATAAAAATCGAACTCTTAAGTTATAAATTTTTATATGCATTCGTTCGCCATAAGCAAATCTTAAAACAATCAGGTAATTGACTTAAATCCTTATAAATAATATTTTATCACCCGGCAGGTTAATTTGGTGAAAAATTAGACGTAAAATTTAATTAGACGCACTTTTGTTAATAGATACCTTCTAAACTACTAAAACTTAGAGTAGGTGCTAGTCACGCTTGGATCTCATATTTAATTTACGGAAAAGTCTTGCCACACTTTTTCATCTGAGAGAGAGTGCAAAGAGGAAAAAAATAGTTTATTTACTTATATTTATAATAATAAAATATTAAAATAAAAAATATTATTTATTTAATATTATATATGAAGAAAAGTGTGGTGAAATATTTTGAAGAGAAAATTATTTTCTCTTCTTATTATGATATTATGTATTATTTTATTAATTATATTATATTGTGAAAAATATTTTTCATAAAAATAATTTTATTTACATATATTTATAATTATAAAATATTAAAATAAAAAATATTATTTAATTTTTTATATGAGGAGGAGTGTGGCGAGATATTTAAAGAGGAAATTATTTTCCCCTCTTATTATAATATTAAATATTATTTTATTAATCATAAGTTATATAAATAAAATAAAAGAATTTTAGATATATATGCAAGTAAATAAGATTTTCTTATAAAAATATCTTCCAACAAAATAAATAAAACTTATTACTTATTTAGAATTAATTTTTTTAGAATTGATTTCATTTCTTTAATAGAAATGATCTCAAGTCATTTATAAATAATTCTATTATTTGAAAATTATATTAAAAATAATGATTTTAATTCATTTGAAAATAAATTTTTCTATTTGATACATATTGAAAAAGTATGCAATTAATTAAAAAATGGATTTTAATAACAACATGATAAATAAAATATTAGAATAAGAATAAAGTTTTTAATATAACATATTTTTTAAGTTAAATAAAATGAATTATAATGAAATATTTGATAAATTTAATAAATTTTATAATAATATAAATATAACTAAAATAAAAATTATAAATAAAATAAAATAAAGGATATATTTATTTGAGAGGAAAGTGCTTCTCTAGAAACTATTTTCCTAATTTCCTATATTTGAAATCAATAAAAAGTAAATTCTAATAAGTAGAACATGATAATATATTTTAAAAAAATGACTTTATTTTTTAATTAAAAAAATCATTTCTTCAAATCACTTTTATAATTTTTTTTTTGCTTTCTTTCTTTTCCTCTCTACCCCTCTCTCCCTCTTATCTTTCTCTCTTCTCTCTCCTCTCTCCTCTCTCCTCTCACCCTCTATTTCATTCTATCTTTCCCTTCGTCCCTCTCCTCTCTTTCCTTTTATTTACTCTGTCACATTTCTTTCCTCACTCACTTTCCTTTTTCTTATCTCCTCTCTTTCCTTTTTCATAATAAATGTAGTTAATAAATTTGGTCAAAATTAATTGGATATGGATTATCTTTACAAAAAAAATAATAAAGATGAAGAAATTTTGAACATTATCCTTTAAATGTTTTTAATATAAAATAATTTAATTTTAAATTTTTAAAAATAAGGATTTGTTGACTTTCATCATAAAAATATTTTAATGATAAAAAGATTATTATATAGTTTGATCTTAAAATTAAAATTTATATTTATAATAATATTTTTTAATAAAAAAATAGTTTATCTTTATACATCAAATAAAAAAACTCTTATGTTATCTAAATAATAAAAAAATTATTTTCTAAAAATATGTTTTCTTATAAAATATTTTTCATCAAATTTCATTTTCAATTAAAATAAGTGGACCAATATCTCTTTTAACTTGAATTCAAATAAGTATTACCTACGTCGTAAAAGACCTTCTTGTTAGGATCAATGTTAATAAACAAAAACCAATGCTGTTTGGCCCAATTGGCATTAGCCACGCGTTTGATCTTAACCCGACCCGAGTCCAACCATGCGCGCCTTACCCAGATTACAGTAAAACCTAACTTAGTTCTCTCTTCACCCTCTCTCCTCCGGACAGCAGACATCGCTCCATTACTCTTCGAATCACGTCCACTTCCAGCATGGCCACCCACGACTACGAAGATTCACGCGCCGCCGGCTACGATGACCCTCTCCGCCAGCCTCCACAGTCTCAAGACCAGGGCTATGATCCGAATTTCGTACCGGACTCCGTGAAGTCCTTCGTCGTGCACCTCTACCGCCACATCCGAGAGAAGAATGTTTACGAGATCCACCAGATGTACGAAAACTCCTTTCAAACCCTGTCGGACCGTCTCTTCAAGGACACCCCTTGGCCTTCTGTCGACGCTGTTGCTCACTACGTCGACAATGACCATGTGTTTTGCCTCCTATACCGCGAGATGTGGTTTCGCCATCTCTATGCTAGGCTTACCCCTACGCTTAAGCAGAGAATTGATTCATGGGACAATTATTGTAGCCTTTTCCAGGTTGTGTTGCACGGGGTTGTCAATATGCAGCTGCCAAACCAGTGGTTGTGGGACATGGTGGATGAATTTGTTTACCAGTTTCAGAGCTTCTGTCAGTACAGAGCCAAGATGAAGAACAAAACTGAGAATGAGATTGCCCTCTTGAGGCAGTATGATCAGGTAATTTTGCTACTTGCTGAGATTAGATTAATGGGCATTACTATAATTTATGTCTCGTAGTTGAATTTGTTTGTCTTTACTATATGTGGTGAGAGTATGTAATAAAATGTCACAGGCATGGAATGTATATGGTGTCCTCAACTTCTTGCAAGCTCTTGTAGAGAAGTCTATGATCATTCAAATTCTTGAGAATGAGAAAGAAGGCCTAGAACAATTTACTGCTACTGATGGTTATGATTACAATGGAGGGAGTAATGTCTTGAAAGTTCTGGGGTATTTCAGCATGGTTGGTTTGCTGCGAGTTCATTGTCTTTTAGGTGACTATCATACTGGTCTGAAGTGTCTGCAACCTGTTGATATCAGTCAACAAGGCGTTTACACCAGTGTTATTGGAAGCCACATTACCACCATATATCATTATGGTTTTGCCAATCTTATGTTGCGGAGGTGAGATGGTACCTTGGTGTGTTTTTTTCATAGATGGTTCCTTAGCTTGTGCATGTTGCATGGTAAATTTTGTTTCCCTTTTAACCTGTAGTCTTTTCCACAGATATGTGGAGGCAATTCGTGAATTTAATAAAATTCTCTTATACATCTATAAGACAAAGCAGTATCATCAAAAATCTCCGCAGTATGAACAGATATTGAAGAAGAATGAGCAAATGTATGCCTTGCTGGCAATTTGCCTTTCACTCTGCCCTCAAAACCGGCTTGTCGATGAAACAGTGAACACTCAGTTGCGGGAGAAGTATGGTGAAAAGATGATTAGAATGCAAAGATACGATGATGAAGCCTTTGCCATCTATGACGAGCTCTTCTCATATGCATGTCCCAAGTTCATTACCCCTTCAGCTCCAAGTTTTGAGGAGCCTCTAGTAAATTATAACCAGGTATGCTTAGATTGTATCTGGGCCTACAGAAAAGAATTGGATTTGAGTGCTTTTTGGATAGATATTTAATTTGAAGTTTTAATTCAGTGTTTTCCTCTTACCCTGTTTGCCTGGTAATCACTGCCTCCCCTTTCACAATAGTGGAGAGTGAAATTAAACTTTGGCAGTCTAAATATTTGTAACCCTATTGCTTAAAAATGTATAGAAAATGTTATGTAAAAAATATATGTAAAAAGAGAGAAAACTGAATAACTAAAAATTTGTGGTTGAGCAGCTCTTCAACTATATAGAAGTGAAGTTGGACAGTTTGTAACTGGAGTTCTCACAAGTTTTTTTAAATGTATACTACCTGACTCCCCTTCCATGCATTATTGCATCAATTGTTTTTCAGGATGCCTATAGACTTCAGTTGAAACTATTCCTTTATGAAGTGAAGCAGCAACAGTTGTTATCGGGTGTCAGGACCTTCTTGAAAGTATATTCAACTATCTCTCTCGCGAAACTTGCAAGTTACATGGAAGTGGATGAAGCTACCTTAAGGTTGCAACACATCCAATTATTGAATCATATACCTGGATAATGTTTCTTTGTTATCATTTGTACTTTTGTAAACAAGTTTATTCATATGCATGTCATGTGATGCTTGGCAGGACTATCTTGCTGACATACAAGCACAAGACCCATGCTGTTGATAGTAATGGAAAAATTATATCCAATGCTGATTTGGATTTCTACATTGATGATGTAAGCTTTTCACCTTTACACCCTCTCTAACCAGCCCTTTTTATTCCAAAGATTCTCTTTTGGCAATACATCCAGGGAATTTTAGGCCATTTTTATATTAGTGTCCTTACCGAGCTTCCACTTACTTTAGACAAAATGGATCACTTGCTTTGGGAATATTTATTGAATTAATCAACACACGTCTTTGAAGTTAGACCACCAACGACTGAGTCAGTTGTAGTCGCACCTTTTTGTTGCACTTAATTGTATTTTCAGTTTTTGGACTGACTATTGCGTTTATGTATCTGTGATTAATACACGCAAAGAATAATTTTATGGTGAATTGACTTGTTGCTTGACCACATTGTACCCTTGCAATAAAAATTGGGCATGTTTATCTTTATTGTTGTCAGAGAACTTTGATTTTTGACATTGGGCCATCCGGTAGAGTCTATCTTAAATGTTATCAAAGCATTTGAGTAACTTAATAATACATTGCAGGATATAATTCATGTGGTAGAGTCTAAGCCTGCCAAACGATATGGGGACTACTTCTTGCGTCAAATTGTTAAGGTGTGCTCATTTCTGTTGGGTGATGTGAAATTATTGTTATATTTAAATGTGATTTTTTCGTATTGCCTCACAGTTTTGTTTGGCTGTGTTTGCAGCTTGAAGGCGTGATCAATGAGATGGACAGTATAAAGCTGGACTGAGATTGATTATATATGCTGTTTGGTCGACTTATCTACCCTGGTTGACCCACCGCATGTTTCATTTTTGTCTCACTGGGCAGTGTTTTCTTCTGAGGAATGTTGTTTTGAGCTAGAGAATGTAGTTAGCTCTCTAAATGTAATTTTACCACCTTGACTTTATTTTAAGAAACATCTCGAGCATTATCTGTTTCAAGAGGTCCAATATCCTTAAAGTTCATTGGTAGACGTTTGTTATTTTCAGTTCTGATGAGGAATTATTCGATTTAGTGTAATCGGCAATAATTCCCTTCTCAAACTAGTTCAGTCAGGCTTATATACGATGGGTTAAGAAAAATTGCAATGCCTTCAATCTTACAACATTGTACCAAATTTAAAGGAATGATTTAATTTTCTTACAGTTGTGCGTGGAATTTAAACATATGGCGATGGGGAGAAAAATCTGTGACCAATATTCGTTATCATTGGGTTTCATATATGAACATTGTGCAGCATATGATGCATACGGAATAATCTGTGACGTGAAGTTTTTGATTCATTGCCTATTGCACATCAAATTCATACTGCATACAATCCAAATATCCTGCCAGGTTGATTGATGCATCAAATGGTTTGGGGGGGGGGGTTTATAAAATTAAGCAGGGCACAATTTTTATCCATTGATATACATGTAAGGATCTTAAAAAATGGGAAGATTTTACTGGGTATAGGTATGGAAAATACATTGTCTAATCCTCGTCCCATATTCATATTATATAATTATAACAATGTGTATATATATAATAATTAAAATTAGGATTAAATTTAAATATAAAATGAGTAAATATGTATTATTTAAATAGAATGGAGAAATTGAAATTAATATGGAGATTCAAAGATTTAACAGAAATAAAAATAAGTATTCAAAAGTTTACTTATTAGAATAGAAAAATAAAAATGGATAAATTATCTCTAAATAGAAAATGACAAGGAATCTTACGGCCTGTTTGGCGGCCTGTTTTTTGGTTTTGTAAAACAATTTTTTTATTTTTTTCTACAAAAAAAAAAACTGTTTGCTAAATTATTTTCAGAAGTTGTTTTTAAAAAAATTATTTTGTAAAAGTGTAATCGAAAAAATAATTTTTAGAAAATACCATTTAAGTGTTTTTCTTATTTTTATATAAAATTATTTTCATATTTCTTAAAAAATAAGGAGAACATCTTATTTCATTAATGATAAAGTTATAAATAACATTAAATATATTTTAATTTTCTTCAAAAATAAAAAAAATATTTATTCTTAAAATTTATATCTAAATAAATTTTTTATTCTTCTATTCTAAAAAAATAATTTTTATAATTATTTTTAAAAAATAATAAAATAAAAATACTTAAAAACACTTTCAACCATATCCATATCCTTGATCCTCACGGATATTTTGTCCTTGTCATTGCTAAAAGTAAGGGGTAGAACTGCATGCATGTACTATAAATTCTGTAAATAAAGCCACTACCGTTGACCCAAAAAAGAATAAACATGAAATTATTAGACTTCTTTTAATATAGGGTATATTTGCTGCTGCTCACTCACAATCTAATTAGCCAATTATTTTTTATAAACTAACGAGTTGACGAGTATAAACATAGCTCCAAAGCCTGCTAACACGTTGAAAGTTGGTTGGGAGAACTTAACTTTCAACTCGGGCACACATTCCCTATGTTTCTGTTCCTATACCTAATGAAAAATTCACCATTTTCTAGGCACCAAGGTTTCAATCCAAACATTCCAAGTTCACATAAAGCATTTGTCAAAATGTCAGAGAGAGTAGCTGGCATGCACACTGACCATCCCCGCATAGGTACCCACTGCCTAGGTTTGCAATATTAGCTAACCCTCTAAGTTTTACTGCATTTTTAATGCATCTAGAATGGCAAAGACCACAGGAGAAATCAACCTCTATCTCTTCTTTATTAATGTGACAGATTGTTTTTGCCTACCCAGAATGGGGATTGCGAGGAGGCGTTTCTGGGTGAAATTAACCAGGGTAGTTAATTCGATGGTAGTTTTGTACGGGATTGGAATGATTTTGTATTGTCTTTGGCTCTTGAAAAGATGGCTAGAGGGAATAGCTGAACTCCGTGTTTCTTCATTTCCCAGCGCACCATTGTAAGTTTACATCTTTAATTCTCAGTTCCTCAGATTTAATTTTATTATAGAGGTCCATGGGATCCACTTTCCCAACCCCATCATCATTTTTCTTGGTTTGATTAATGGTTCTTCTAAGTTTTGAACTTAAATGGCTTCAATAGGTACTGATTTTAATTTGTTGGATAATTCCTTTGCTTCCAAGACATTTTTCATTCTTTATCTATCAATTTCTGTAGGCAGTCATTAGTTATATATTCTACTATTTGGTTTACTGGGGAGTTTTAAATGATTGGAGCCCTCATGCTTGTGGGCAAATGAAATATAGAATTTTCTATTAACTACTCATATTGTTCTTCGATGAAAATTCAAATTTTATTCTCTTTCATCCTATATTCATATGTGGTGGTCTCCAGAATTCATATGTGGGAATAGTGAACATAGTCAAACATTAAGATGGTGATGTCCTACATTTAATCTTTTATAAACTGAGCTTCCTGTTATTTGATAATGCCGGGGCTCTGTTAAATATTTACACTGGGTGATTGGTAATTGTTCTAATTTCTAACATGAATTATTTTTGTGGTTTTGTTTTGTAATTCAATGGAGTGCTGCATTATACTGAGCAGAAGTCTGCATATGCACTTCTTCTTGTTTCCATTTTAAATCATAGAAGAATCATAATCAGTGGAAGCTTTTAATATGTAATTTCTAAAAGCAGCAATTTCAAATCAACAGTTTCAACTAGAGAGGATCTTTTTTTGTCTATTCTCACAGTTCTCATTGCTTTTTTAATCATACAATTTTGTTGAACAGGTTTATGCGCATATTTCTAGCTATAGGAATTTGTCTCTGCTTAGGGACAATTGGTGGTTATACAGTGGCCAACTGTTTCAGCAATTGCATTTTTTGCACTGTATCCTCCTGGAGTAGCCTATATACACAAGCATCTTCATTTCTTTCTATTATACGTCTAGTTTATCCTTGATAGGCTTCAGTACATTGGCTTCATCTGCTGTCTGGTTTTTCTGGAGGTTGCTGTAATAATCAAAGTTTACTTCACGATGGATTGGTTTGGGGTAAGCTTTCTAAAGATTGCCATACACATCTGGTGCGTTTTTCATCATAATAGCATAGGAAGGTGACTTGGAAGTAAAATTGACCGTACAAATCTACAGCATAAAGCAAAGCAATGTTTAGCATTAGCAGCTCTTTTGATCTTTTGAAAACAAAATCTTAACTAGAAAAACTGAAACCAATGGATATATGGAAGGAAAAAAAAAAACCACAAGTTCAAATGACAATATCATGAAAATTGTTAATTTTTCCATCCTGTATGACGGCCTTAGAACAGTCTCGCTTGTCCTAAGAATAGCTACTTAGCTAGTATGTTAATATACCAGGCTCAACTTTGTAATCTGATTGATGGTCACAGACATAGTAAATCTCATTCTATATTTCTTATGAAATTTAGTTTCATGCACTTTTTTATTATAACCTCCTTTTTATTCTCGATCTTCTTTTGTGACAGAAAATCAGTACGTACATTGATGAGCACCATTCTGAGTTCAGGACTTTTGTTCTCTTCCATCTACAGTTGTGTCGCATATTTCTTATCATATCTTTGGTACCACAGGTAATATTATAGTTTTAGAAGGCATAAGCTACGTCTGAATAATCAGAATTTCAGTTGCTGACACTTACTCTTCTGACTAAAGAAGCCAAGATGAGAGGAAATCAGTTGATTTTCATTTCTTGCATGCGCACCAAAGATAATGCTCAATTCCTCATACAAACTCAGAATTGCAGGCAGTATCTTTGACAATTGAACTTCTGAAAATAATTGCAAAAGGCAATTTGGATACTGTCAAATAAAGCCTATAATGCAAATCCTACATGAAAACCATGTGCAATATAAGTGATTGTAGAAAGTCCCATTTAAAATATTATTTAATTTTGTGTTTATCACAAATTTCTGAATAACAATGCTTGATACACGTTCATTGACACATCCACGTAACGTGGTCCCCGTATAGTGTGCGTGGATGTATCCATAAATAGGCCTAGCTGCAGCATATTCCTTACTCACTTCCCCTAATCATTTGTGCTAGTTTTATAAAATGAGAAAATCATGCTTCAAAGGATAATGCTTTAGTCATTTAATTTTTGTTCAAAGTATTTCACTTAACTACACACATGCTTGCAAATATTTTACAATCTAATTTAAACTGATCTATTTACTTAACAGTCTCATCTGATCATATTCTATCACATCAATAGTGAATATATTTAAGTGTTCAAGCTCGACCATGTATCATTTTCCCTTCTTAAAGGCTGGCTATCGGGTACATGCAAATGCTGATGCAGACAACTTGTTCTTCAATTAGAAAAAACTAGCATTGTACTAGGCTTTATAGTCTTACATTTTTGGTTTAGGCTGTTTTTAGAAGAGAAAGCTGATATCCTTGCTCATTCTGCAGGTAAGCGCAATTATACTGGCTGTCATTCATTGGATTTTAGGTGTTGAGACAACTTCTGGCAGCGATTTGGATGTACCTGATTTTCGTCAATCCTTTCTAGTAGTACCCACTTCACGGATGGCTGATGACTCGAAGACTAGCCCTTCTGAATATGAAGTATTTAGGAGAGAAATTATTGAACAAGTTTCATGATGTTATGATATTGTATTTGATCTCAGGCCTTAGGTTGAATCATCATAGTTCAGTCGGTGGGAAAGTTAGGTTTTGTTATATCTAACACATAAATACATAGAAGATTATTTAAACTAACAGATTGATAGTAATTGAGGCAACAATAATAGAAAACTTGTATCTATAAACTCTACTTGCAAGCTCTTCTTCCCTGTAGTCACTTGCATGCAGGCCTAAACACAAGTGAGTCCAGACTCAGTAATCCTCCGTTCGGATCTACAGAATAGAGGGGTAAAGAAAACCTATAGAAGAGACACAAGCAGCTGTCTGGATGTCATGGAAAATCAAGGAGAAAACAAAAAGTTGTTAAGAAGTGATGTGGGGAATGCTCCAATTTTTTTCTCGTCACCATTGTCTGGAAAATCTGTGGAAAAATTTGAATTTGGATCAGTTTGCGAAATCGCCCTCATACATCTTCCTTTTTCACCTAATTACTCAAGATAATTTTGTCAAAACATGATATAATATTTTCATTTCTCTCATTCCCTGTGAAACTAATTAATAAGATAATAGTTTTCTCATCATATTTCCCTTTTTCTCATTTTTTAGGTATCCAAACAATAATGTTGTGTTTAGAATCAATTTTCTAGAATTAAATTCATTTTATTTCGATATAAATTATTTCAATTCATTTATAAATAAATTTTATTACATATAAATTATGTCAAAAAAAATGATTTCAATTTGTTTATAAATAAATTCTTTTGTTCAAACATATTAGAAAATTCATGAAATTCAATTAAAAAATAAATTTTGATAGTATAATTATAAATAAAATATTGTGATGAAAATAAATTTTTTTTATATAATGGTCCTATTTGGCACTCAGTTGATTACATTAACTGTTAACTAATTATATTAACGGTTAACTGATAGTTGATTTGATTAGCTGATAGCATTAATTATTTGTATAAAGATATTTAGTAAATTTAGTTGTTTATTATTAGTTATTTATATGTAAAATGATATACAAGGATATAGGTATATTTTATAATTTATTTGAGTATTTTTTTTACTTTAATAATATTTAATATTTTAAATTATTATTTATCAAAATTTTCTTCTAAAAAATATTATTGTGATTTATTATTTATTAGATTTTTTATTTAAGAAATAAATAATTATAATTTATTATTTATTATATTTTTTAAATAAATAATTATAATTTATTATATTTATTATATTTTCTTTTTAAAAATAAATAATTATAATCCATTATTTATTAGATTTTCTTTTAAGAAATAAATAGTTATAATTTATTATAAAATTTTTATTAAGAAATAGATAATTTTAGATAAAAAATAAGTTTATTATTATTATTGTTATTGTTCATATTATTATTTCTTATAAATTGATAGTAAAAGAAAAGGAAAAATTGATCAAATAATATACAATGGCAAGGGTATCAATCTTTGAACTGATCACAAGTAATTGTGTCATCCTAAATATCAAACACCTAATTGAAAAAGTTAGGTTCTTTAGCTTTTTAAAGGCCAAAAAGTTGATTCAAACAGTTATTTGTCAAACATTCAAAATAGCTTATTGATTTAGTGAAATAACTAAAGCCCCTCAAATTAGCTACCTTAAAAGTCTTTTGGTTGCAGAAAGTTACACACGAAGTACAACTTCCTAAGAAGTAAAAAATACTTAGGTTGGTTAATCCATTTACTCAAGAAATGGGGAAAGTTTTATTTTCCACAAAGTATAGGAAGTTGTTTACTCAGCCCTCTAGGTAAGTTATGTTGAAAATAATATAAATTAGATTTAGAAAAAAAATGATAAAGGTCGAAGCCTTAAATTGTGGAAACTGAAGCTTCAACTATAATAAGATAAGACTGAAGTTTAAGATAAACCTTAAAATCTTTATTTTTGGAATGCAGTAGATAAAACTTAGTGAAAATTAATAAAATTGATCTTGAAGGTCCCAGATAAAGATATATTATGGATCTTACCCTTATTCATTTAGAAGAATTTATATACTCCTTTCATTATTGTAAACTCTTTTAATTTGACAAGAACGTAAAAATTTGTTTTGTATTAAGAAGAATTGCAGAGAATTAATTAGTAAATGTGCAGAATACAGAATTGATAATTATGTAGCAAGAATATAAATGTAAGAGCAAAAAAATAAAATATAAATGCAAGAATATAAATACAAGAGCAAAAAAATAAAGATTCAATCACAGGTTTTTAAAGTGGTTTAACTTGAATTGAAACTACAATTTAAGTCTACTCCACTGGATAATCTTCAACCAGATTACCACTTTTATTATCAAAACATTAGGATTAAAACAGACTCCTGAAATGTCAATTTTATATACAAGAATTATAATAGGGATCTTGTTAACCTAGAAGATTTTCACCTGGCTCTTTCAAACTTAAAATTATAAGAATTTTAACATGCTCTTGCTAACCTAAATAAGATTCCTATCAACCTAGAGATCTTGAAAGAAAAATCAAAGTAAGCTAAGAAATACAATACCAAAAGTTTGAGATTAAATCTCAAATAACTAATGTGAATTTTGTAGAAATTTGATTTGAAATCCTATTGATTCAAAGATATAATGAGGTAGAATCAAATTTGAATAATATCTGATTGCTTTGTGATTTTTGTACTTGAAGAAGAGAAAAACATATGAAAAACTTATGAAAACTGAAGGTGGTTAGGAGTTTTATAACTGATGTAACCAACTGTAACAGAATAACTAACTTTCAATTTGTGAATCGATTCTTGAATCAATTCAAAACAAAATCCTAACCTTTGATTTAAAAAAATTTCAAAGCTTTTATTCATAAATCAATTGATGAATCGATTCGTATAGATTTTTTAACTTGAATTAATTAGTGAATCGATTCAAAAGATATAAAATCATTTTATAGAATCTATACTTATGAAAAAATCTTTATTTGAAAAATATTTGATTTTTTACTTTCTTTAAGTGGTTTATTTATACCTCATTATATCAGATAAAAAATATTTTCCTAAATTAAGTTTCATTTGAATTTACTTACAAAAGATCCTATAAAAATAAAATAATTGCTAACTCTAATTTTGATCTTTTGAATCACATATACTTTAAACCTACACAATAAATTAAAACACTAAAGTATATTGTTAGATAGTAATGTAAATGATTCAGATTAAAATTATTTTTTAATATCAAAACTAAAGAAAATATGTAACTAAGGTAACCTATTTTAACAGATCTGTTAGGATAAGTGTTAAACCTTTATTTTTGGAATGTAATAGACAAAGTTTAGTGAAAATAATATTGATTTGTCAGGATAAAATTGAAGATTTTTCTTCTTATCTTATTAGTTTACTTTTGCCTATAAGTGTAGCTTGTTTCAATTTTTGTAATGCAATCAAAAAGTGAGGAAGAGATATAAGCTAGCAAGCTTGTGATGTGAGTTAGGCATAGTACAGTACTTCTTTGTATATTGAGTTAAAGTTATGAAAAAAAAAATTCTCTTTTCTAATATTCTTCTCTAGAAATATTCTTCTTTTATTTTATCCTTTTCATGTTTAGTTTCAACATCTGGTATCAAAGTTAGGTTGTGAAATGGCTTCAAATTCAACCTAACTACAACTTCTTAAATTGAATGGCAAAAATTATGACAACTAGAGTGTCCGGTTGAAAGTATTCTTCAAATTCCAGGATTTATAAAATTTATTGGAGACTAACTATACTGAAGTACAAGACCAAAAGGAGTTTGATGCACAGGAGAAAGATAAGAAAGACGCACCGGTGGAAACTCGAAAAAAGGATAAAAAAGCATTATATGCAATTTTTCAAGCCATTGAGGAACTAAATTTGGAAAAATATCATGTGCAAATATAACAAATGAGGCATAGGATATTTTTCAAAAATCCTACAAAGGTGATGATCGTGTTAGACGAGTGCGGTTACAACACTATAAGGTAATTTTGAGTCATTACATATGAACGAGTCAGAATCAATTTCAGCCTGTTTTGATTGAGTTCATTTCATAATCAACCAATTGAAAGTCAACGGTGAAGAAATTCTAGAACCAAAGTTGTAAAAAAGATCCTGCAATCTTTGACTACAAAGTTTGATTACATTATTGCAGCAATTGAAGAATTACAAGATATATCAATCATGTCAATGGAGAGGTTGATGGCTTCATTATAGAGATGAGTTACCAAAATCACGAAAGCCACCAAGATAGTCAAGGTCGTGGTGAATGAGGACGAGGACAAGGACGAAGGTGTGGAAAAGGTGGATATTTTAATTCCGTCAACAAAGAAAAATCAAGTTATGGCAATTTTCAAAAACATCAAGAATGTCACAATGGAGCAGGTAACAAATCTAATGTTCAATGTTTTAAATGTAAAAAATATGGACATTATTGAAACGGGTGCTACACCAAGATGCCGGATAAGTCTGTAAAGCATGCAAATATGATAGATGTGGAAGAGAACTTGGTGCCTGCATGCAAATCAATTAAGCCAGATGTAGAGTATATTGATACATGGCATCTTGATACTAGGTGCAATAATCACATGTGTGGAAGGAAGGAGCTTTTCTCATATGTGGATGAATATATACGTGGAAAAGTAAATTTCAGGAATAAATTCAAAATTCTCATTATGGGCAAAAGTGACATCAACATTAAATCCAAAGATGATACAAATGTTATTATTGTTGATGTTTATTTTGTATTAGTTTTTATTAGAACTTATTAAGTATTGGTTAGCTTTCTGAAAAAGAACACAAAATTGATATCCAAAATGAAGTTTGCACAATTAAAAGTAAAAATGGAAAAATGATTACAACATTGCAAATGACAGAATCACATGTTTCCTCTCACCTTGCAAACAAGAACATTGATGAATTTTTCAACAATTTTGAAAGATAAAAAATGGTTGTGGCATCTTCAATATGGTCATCTAAACTTCTATAGGTTGAAATTGTTAGTTTAGAAAAAGATGGTAACAAGCTTACCGGTAATTAAAACTCTTGATCGACTATGTGTAGGGTGTATTCTTGGAAAAGAATATAGAGACTCTTTTCTAGTTAAAAAAACTAGAAGGACCAGGAAACCTTTGGAGTTAGTCCACACAGACATCTATGGCCCAATTGAAGTATAATCACTTAGATATAAAAAGTACATTTTAATCTTCATAGATGATTTTACTAGAAAGACTTAGGTATATTTTCTTTAAGAAAAATCAGAGGCCTTTGAGAAATTTAAAGAATTTAAGGCTTTTATAAAAAATAAAGTGGTTGTTATATAAAAATCTTGAGATCTGATAGAATAGGAGAGTTCACTTCAAATGAATTTTCAAATTTTTGCAAAAGCCATGGGATCCGATGTCAATTGACAGCCAATTATACACCTCAGCATAATGGCATAACTGAAAGAAAAAATAGAACAATTTTTGAAATGGCTAGGTGCTTATTGAAAGCTAAAAATCTGTCAAAGCCTTTTTGGGTGAAAGCTATTACTTGTGCTATATTTTTATTAAATAGATATCCCACAAAAAGTGTTCCTAGAAGAGCCCTAGAAGAAGCTTGGAGCGATAACAAGCTAGAAGTCTTTTTCTTGTGTGTATTTGAGTGTCTTGCAAATCCATATATTTTGGATGAGTGAAAAAACAAACTGGATGACAAAAGTCAAAAGTGCATTTTCATTAGGTACAATGAAGTGACCAAGGGTTACAAATTATACAATCTTGTAACAAAAAAAATGACTGTGAGTAGAGATGTCCAATTCATTGAAGAAGAAGCATGGCCATGGAATCAAATAGATGAACAACAACAAAGTGTTATCGTAGAAAATGAACCAAAGTTAATGGAAACAGAAAGATCTTCACCTGATAGCTCATTCTTTAAAAACTTTTCTCCACCAATAGTAGTTCTAGAAACATTAAAGCATCCTCAACAAACATGAGTGATGTCAGCTCGTTTGCAAGACTATGTGGTTACATATGATAATGATCATGAAGATATATCCACTGATGAAACTATTATGAACTTTTACCTATTTGCATATTGTGACCCAGTTTCCTATGAAGACGCAATAATTGATTAATGATGAATTCAAGAATTGCATAATGAGATTCATTCAATTGAGGAAAATGACATATGGGAGCTAATTGCTTTACCATCTGAGAAAATGCCTATTGGAGTTAAATGGGCATACAAGACAAAGTACAAACTTGACGGTTAGGTGAATCACTTGAAGGGAAGATTGATTGTAAAAGGCTACAAATAGAATCTTAGAATTGACTACTTTGAAGTATTTGCACCAATTGCCGGAATGGATTCTATTTAGATAATTATAGCACTTGCAACTCAAAACTGGTGGAAAATTCATTAGGTGGATGTGAAGTCAGCATTCTAAATGGCTTTCTTGATGAAGAGGTCTATGTTAAGTAATCACCTGATTATATGAAGAAAGGACATAAGAAACAAGTTTATATATTGAAGAAGGCATTGTATAGGTTGAAACAAGCACCTTATGCTTGGTATAGCCAGATTGATGCATATTTGCTGCAGCAAGATTTCCATAAATGTACTTATAAGTATACCCTATATATCAAGTCAAAATCTAATGGTGATCTCATTATTGTTTGTATTCATGTTGATGACTTGATATTTACAGGAAATTACAAAAAGATGTTTGATGAATTCAGGGAAGCAATGACTAGTTAGTTTAAGATGATAGACATGGGATTGATGTCCTATTTTTTAGGCATTGAAGTGTAACAAATTGATGATGGCATTCTTATTTCCCAACAAAAATATGCCAACGATATTTTGAAGCGTCTAAAAATGGAGTCACTCAAGTCTATCCGAACACCAATTGCAGAATGGTTAGAGTTGAAGAAGAAAGAAAGAAGAAAACTAATAAATTTGTCACGCCCCAACCTATGAAACATGACCGGCGTATAAGGTCACCGGTAAGGATTCTCCTACAAGCCTGATAATGCAAATTATACTAAATATTCACAATTTTATAAATGCATATTTATACATTCACAAGATAATTCTACCTAAAATATGGTAAAATTTCCCTTATTTTTTGAACATCCGACAGATATGCCCAATGGATCAAGATTATACTGAGGTAGTTCCCTCTTGGAGTTGCCTTTATTGGGATTTCAATTGAGTATGTTGTCATATAACTACTATTGTATTTTAAAAGCTTTATTGCATATTTTCTTACATTTACATCATGATAAGTATTTATTTTTATGATATCATGCCTTATGCTTGTTGCATTTTGTTAAATATCTTCTTCCAATTGTTTAACTATCTTGATGAATGGAAATTGTTGAATCTGTTTTGAGATCATGGTTGAGGGATAGGTAAGCTTACTTTCACTGCTCTATACATATATATATATATATATATTTATACCTTTGAACATGATTTTTAAATAGGATTTTAGGTGACCATGGGATTATTTATTCATTAAGTTTCTATGAAACTCACCCCTTTCTCTTACATATTTTTTTTCAAAGCCCCAAGATTCTCCTACCATCCCTCTACCTCCACAGACACAAGATCTGCTCCTTGAGCGAGTAGGTTATTTCTACAAAGTACATAGGTATACAAATGGTGGAGATTGATGGCAATTGATAGGAATGCATTTTGTATGTGTAGGACATGGTTTGTTTAGCCTGAGCCACTGTATTTTTGTTATGTTGTTGTACAGGTTATTATGAGCATGTAGTCCCTTTCTGTGTACATAGGCCTTGTGTCATATGTTCAAAAAATGGAAAAATTTTGCTGGCTTTTCGGTATAATTGTCTTGTGAACATATAAATATGCATTTATAAAATTGTGAATATTCAGTATAATTTGCATTATCAGGCTTGTAAGAGGATCCCTACCGGTGACCTCCTACACCGGTCATGTTCCATAGGTTAGGACGTGACAAAGTTGGTATCAGAGCATGGTCTGGAGAGGTCTCTAACTGCCATTACAGGATAGGTATACCGAGTTTATGTTAATGCACCCGGGAGCACGTCACATAAATAAGGATATGTTGATGCCTACACTATGAATGTATATTGATAATCTCCGTATTTTCGAAATTTCCAATTTTATAAATGTGTATATTGATTCCTGTCTAAGAGCAATCTTCTTGTTTCATAATAGGAAAATGCCTTCTAGAATATGATTCCCAAGTGGACACCGAACTGAAGAAGCGTCTGGAGAAACATCTCAACAACCATCTTCTTTTTCTCAAACTATCCCTTGGGACTGGGGTAGGTCCAAAGGCCGAGGCCGTACTAGAGGTCGAGGCAGAACTACACAAAAAGAGTCACAAGCAGAAAACTCCCAATTTGAATCAGACTATCCCTCTTCCTTTGAGGCTCCAGCATAGTTCATAGATTTTAAAAATATGATGATGGAGTTTATAAATAAAATGACTTATCAAGGAACACAAAGTCAAGGTAGGGGGCCAAAAATTCATATGCCTCCACCCTCTCCACCTCTTATTGTGGATCTATCCAATTATTTAAAGAAATTTCAGAAACTCAAGCCCCCGAGATTTTTAGGTATTGGGTCGGATATAGGCCCCCTTACATTCCTAAATCAAATTGAATGGCTATGGTGAGTTTTGAGGTGTCTAGATGAAGTACAAGTACAGTTGACTAAATTCTAGCTGGATAATACTGCAGCTACTTGGTACCAAGGCTGGGAAGGTTAAAGATATTCAAAGGGTGGGGCAAACACTTGGAAAGCATTATGTACAACTTTCTTGCAGCAATTCTTCCCTGCGGAGCAGCAATTTGTTAAAATGCAGGAATTTCAAAATTTAAAATAGGGAGGATTATCAGTTTTGGAGTATGCTACCCAGTTTCTTCACCTCTCCCAATTTGCGAGTAGTATGGTCTCCACTGAACCAGGAAAGGCCTGGTGATTTATTAGTAGTCTTAATAACCAATACTTCAATGCTATATCGTTCACTGAAGACACCACATATGAACAAGTTTATAGTCAGGCTATCTAATTGGAAGCAAGGTTCAAAGAAAGAAGCCAAGGCAGATAAATTCAAGGGAGCTCTAGAAAGAAATCTAGAACTCAAAGTTCTAGTGAGGATGTAAAGAGACAAAGATCAATAGCATCAAGCACGCCCTATTCTAGGAGACCCGCAGGTGCCTTAGCTCCTAGTCATATTTCCTCTAGAGGATCTAATTTTAGTCCATCTACTTCAACTGAACATGAGACACCAGAGTTGTGTCAATCCTGTGGAAGGGTGCATATAGGGTTTTGTAGGTGGACAACTGGAGCCTATTTTAAGTGTGGCTAAATAGGTCATGTGAAGAAAAATTATCCTCAGATGTCTGCTTCATCTGGTGGTGTTCGAGCTATAGGGATGTCAGGTGGTACTTCATCCACTAGGCCTTCGGTATCTGGGTCTGCTACTAAAGGTAGGAGTAGAGGCTCGGCCAATAGGGTCGGGGTAGTAGTCAGAGTACTATTGCTCAAGTTTTCACCTTGGCAAGGTAGGATGCACATGCCTTAGATGCTATAGTCATAAGTACCTTGATGGTTGACTATATTTCAACTTATGTCTCGTTTGATTCAGGTGCAACACACTCTTTTATGTCTATTTATCTGGCCATGCAAGTTGTGAAACCCTAACAACCCTTCAAGTCACAGTTGTTGGTATCTACTCCCTTAGGCCAGACATTAATAGCTTGTGAGATAATTTCTTCGTGTGAAATTAATGTTAGTGGAATAATTTTACCTGCTAATTGCACTAGATATGGTAGATCTTGATATCATTTTAGGCATGGATTAGTTATCCACCTATCATGCATGTGTTGATTGTTATAATAAGTTAGTCAATTTCCATATACCAGATAGAGAGGTTCCTATACTCTAGGGAGATAGGGGTGAAGTTCCTATCAAACTAATTTCTGCCTTACGTGCCAGCAAAATGATAAAAAAAGGCTACAAAGTCTATTTAGCATTTATTCGAGACATTAAAGCAATAAAACTAGAAGTGGAGACCATACCGATGGCTCGGGGTTTAAAGATGTTTTCTCAGAAGAATTTCTTGGGATGCCACCAGAGCGAGAAATCAAATTTTGCATTGATGTTGTCCTTGGGACTGATCCTATCTCCATTCCTCCATACCGTATGGCACCAACTAAATTACAAGAGTTGAAGGTATAATTACAAGAGTTGTTAGACAAGGATTTTATCCGTCCCAGTACTTCCCTTTGGGGGTCCCTAGTGCTATTTGTAAAGAAAAAGGATGAGACCTTAAGACTATAAATTGATTACAGGAAATTGAATAAAGTCACCATGAAAAATAAGTATCTATTACCTAGAATTGATGATTTATTTGATCAACTTCAAGGTGCTTAATACTTCTCAAAAATTGACTTGCGATCTGGCTACCATCAGCTGCGAATCTGGAAGGAGGACAACACAAAGATAGCTTTTTGGACTCGGTATAGTCATTATGAATTCCTGGTGATATCCTTTGGGTTGACCAATGCCCCTACAACTTTCATGAATTTAATAAAAAGGATCTTCAAGCCCTACCTGGACTGGTTTGTGATTGTATTCATTGATGACATTTTGGTGTACTCCCCTGATGACCAGACTCATGAAGAATATGTTAGTGTATACCCTAGAAGCCAATCATAGGATGATTTTTTTTGGCATACATTGTATTACATTTTAATGGCAATTCAATTATTATATTTTTTGTTATATCTGCGTAATATAAATAAGTATGATAATTAT
>JANHAO010006788.1:0-20991 GCA_026873985.1 Saraca asoca
AGTTGGACTAATTTAATAACTTAAGCCCAAAAGCCTCTCCACACTTTCTAGAAGACTAGGACTCTCAATTGGATTAGGACTAGGACTTCCAGTTGGACTGGGCCTAGACCTAATATCACCAAAAACCCTAGAGTTATAAGATAACTAAAGGGGTTAGTGAGGCCGAAACAGTTGACACACAATAAGGAGGCCGTCACAATTGATCATCATAGGTGTAATTTGTGAGTAGCTTTTTGGTGAGAAGAAAAGTGTTTTCTTCAAGAAAAGAATTGAGAGATCCGAAATAGAGAGAGACGTTTTCCAGCAAAAACGTAGTGGTAAGGCAGTTCCATCCAATCAGAGTTTTGTTTTCCTCACATGTGGATACCGTAGAGACACAAATCCGTTGTTCCGTGTTCGTGATTCTACATCAGGGCATAGTCTTCCGATCGTGTTCATTGGATCAAGCCGCAGCATCATAGGAGAGCAAGGAGTGACCGAACGTGTTACTGTTTTTGGATCAAAAACTACAACATCAAAAGGGAACCGTGACCTATTTTGCTGCAAACTACAATAAACGCAATGCAAAAAGGTATTCTTCTGGACTAACTAGTTTATATTATGCACATGAATCCATGGCTGGGTTTCAAAATTCTTAAATTTTCGCTATGCATGCTGCACGAAACCCAACACCATGGACATAGGGGCCAACTTGGCTTTAGATGAACCACGATCAAACCCCTATTATTTGTTGTCTTCCTTCCTTTTCAGTATCTTTCTTTTCTGTTATCTTCCATATTCTACTTGCAGTTTGGAGTGATATTAGACACAAACCTATTGACTAGATTTTGGTGTCAACATTTGGGCCCTAAAAGGAGGGCCCCCATTGCATACTCTACATTTTCTATTCCTGACAAGTTGTTTTAAGCACAATGGCAAGGGAAAAAGCCACCAAGAGTACATAAATCACTACTGGCCAACTGAAAGGCCAAATGCAACAATAGCGGAGCATGGCAGCCCCTACAACAGGTGCCAATACCAACACAGCCTCTTTGATTCCACACCAACCCGTAGCTCCTAAAATTGATGAAGCTCAAACTTGGCAACAATGCCAAGAAGCACTTCATCGGCATCAAGAAGCACTTGAAAGCACCATGAAGGAGTTGGTTGATATGGTCAAAGCATTAGCCCAAGCACATGCCTAGGGTGCACTAAGACAGGGTGAGGTTATTGCACTTGGGGGTGGATGTCATAAGCCAGGGCCTTAGCACCAAGAACAAGCTAGGATCAAACATCAGCGAGTCAGTTCACTCTATTCATCTAACTTATGGTGAAGGTCTGAAGTCCATTGAGTTCGAAAAGACAAGGGAGATGATTAGCAAGGAGAGAGCTCGCACCGAGATGAGACCTCATGCAAAACCAGTCATGAATAAGAGGCAGACCGTGATTCTTCCAACTGCGAGCACAACAAAAAGCATAGAACCTCTGATCACCACTCTCGTAGCAAGCAAGATGAAAAGAGCCAACAAACTGGCAATCATTAGTCTAAGACTCGAGACCCAATGGTTAAATAATTGCTCCAAAGGATGGAGTAATTGGAAAAGAACTCAGAGTCTCAGGGGAACTGATAATCCCTGAGGAGAGAGCTTCGCTCTCTAGCAAAATCAAGATGGAGCGCCTTGCCTATAAATTTAAAATTCTGAACATCCCTCTCTATATGGGGATAGTGACCCCTATAGTCATTTGGATGCTTTCAATATCCAGATGGACTTGCAAACTTGTAATCCATTAGTGAAGTGCCAATTCTTCCCTGCTACGCTCAGAAAGGTGCCTTGATCATGGTTTAGAAGTCTCTTGACTCACAGAATTAGGAGTTGGGAAGAATGTTAAGAAAAATTCCTTAACCAGTTAGGGCCCTAAAGAAGTAACTTACCCCATCCTACCATCTATTAACTGTCTTTCAGCAAAAAGATGAGTTGCTCAAAGATTATATCATCAAGTTCCGATATGATGTTAGCAATATGGAAAACCTATCAGGCAAGATCGTCGTCATGGCAATCTTGGTCAGACTTTGAAAGGATAGGAAATTGTACGAGGACATATACAAGTCCCCCGTCAAGAGCCTACATGAATTCTATGAACAAGGTACCAAAGAGATCCAATGGGAAGAAACTTTCAGCCCAAAGAATTTAGGCCAGAAAGAAGAGGCAAGCTCCTCTAACCAAGGCAAGAAAAGAACTAAGGGCAAGAGCAGCAAATAGGGGCGAAAGGGTGGCTTTGGAGGCCAAGCCATGAAAAAGGCCTGGAATGTGTAGTCTTAACCTCGAGGTCACTATGACACCTATATCATTCTGTTAGACACACCAGATGAGATCTACGTGACCAAGGGGGATAATAAAGATTTTGGTAAACCCAAGCCTTTGAGGGTCCTTATCGAGAAAAGGAACCATAATAAATTTTGTGCCTGTCATAGTGAAGTTAAGCACAACACTTTGGATTGTTAGGCGCTAAAGGACGCAATTGAAGATCTCATTAAGAGGGACTATGTGGTGAGGTCCCCGAGGCAGTGACCATTGCATCCCTAGCAGTCTGTACCATAGCACCACCAAACTTTGGAGTGCAAGGAGGCACCCTCGATGAGGACCATCTTCATTATATACGGTGGACCTTTTATTGCAGATACTTCAAACTAATCACACAATCGCTATGTGTGAGAAGTGGGCTGTGTTCTCCTAGTGAGTCATGTGGAACATGATAGACTTGCCAAGAAGGCTAAAATAGCCTTAGACAGCATCTCATTCATGGAGGAGGACACAAAAGGAGTTCATTACCCCCACAATGATGCAATTGTCATTTAGGAAAAGATTGACAATGTTGAAGTAAGGAGGATAATGGTTGACACTGGGAGCTCTGTGAATGTGATGTATAAAGGGTGCTTTGACCAGATGAGTGTAAGCACAAGTCAGCTCGAGCCTTCCCTCGAACCTCTTTATGGTTTCACAGGAGATGGAATAGTCCCAGTAGGATGAATTAGACTCCCACTCGCCCTGGGCATCCTCGACCAACATGTAACTATCATGGCAGACTTCCTAATCATAAATTGCACTTCAATCTATAATGTGGTGCTAGGGTGACTTGCCATGAATGATTTCAATATGGTGACATTAACCAGGATACTGACCATTAAGTTCCTGACCTTGAACGGAGTTGGGTGTGTGCAAGAAGAGTAGCAGGTAGCCCAATGCTGTTACAAGGATAAGGTTAAACTCGGAGTCCAAGGGAAGAAGGTGCATGTGGTGTCTGGGGGAGAAGCTCGAGCATGAGTGCAAAGGGAGATAGCCATAATCTCGATCCTTATGAGGTGGATGCCAAATGAGCCACTGGACTCATCGAAGAGCTTGAGGACATGCATCTCAACGAAGCAGATGAAGATAGATGCCTTAAGTTGGGGAGGTGCTTACCACCTGACGTGAAAACACAGCTAACAGAATTCCTCAAGGCAAACCTGGACATCTTCGTCTAGAACCATGAAGACATGGTAGGCATCAATCTGACTGTAATGTCACACAGACTCAATATTGACCCTCAGGTCAAGCCAATTTGCTAAAAGAGAAGGCTGATAACAGTCGAATGTTCTATGGCGTTAAAAGAAGAGGTGGATAGGCTTCTGGTGAACAATTTCATTTGAGAAGCACATTACCCCACTTGGATGGCTAATCCTATCCTCATGAAGAAGAAGAATGAGAATTGGAGGACTTGTATTGATTTCATCAATCTTAAAAAGGCGTGCCCTAATGATAGCTTCCCTTTATAGAAGATTAACTAGCTTGTAGATGGGACAGCGGGGCATGAGCTCCTCAGTTTCATGGATGCCTACTCAGGGTATAATCAAATCGCAATGGGTATGTAGGATGAAGAACATACCTCGTTTATTACTAATCGTGGGTTGTACTATTATAAAGTGATGCCTTTCAGGCTAAAAAATGCGGGGGCTACCTACCAATGATTAGTAAATATGATGTTTCAATAGCAAATTGGTAAAACAATGGAGGTATACGTTGACAACACAAATAACTCATCAATTATGTCTATGACCTGGAAGAGATGTTCCAAACCCTAATGAGGTATCAGATGAAGCTAAACCCACACAAGTGTTTGTTTAGAGTTGCTTCAGGAAAATTCCTTGGTTTTATGGTCAAAAATAGAGGGATCGAAGTAAACCTAGGGAAAATCAAAGCGCTCCTTGACATGCATTCCCTTGCAAGTCCAAAAGATATTCAAAGTTTAAATTGTCAAATGACTACCCTTAGCCGATTTATCTTGAAGGCAATAGAGAAATGCATCCCCTTCTTTGACATCCTCAAAAAAGTGAAGAGGTTCGAATGGACGCCAGAGTGTGAGGTCACTTTTCATGAGCTCAAATCATACCTCAGGCGAGCTCCACTCTTGTCTAAACCAAAAGAGGGCAAAAGATTAATTGTATATCTTGGGATATCCTAACTTGCCTTAAGCATAGCCCTAACATGAGAAGATGGGGGGAGCTCAACTCCTCATTTACTATGTAAGCAAGTGGCTGTAGGATGCTGAAATGAGGTGCTCTTCCATGGAAAAGCTTGTGTATTACTTGGTCATCACCTTGAAAAAGCTACAACCTTACTTCCAAGCCCATAGCATAAGGGTCCTCACATAATTCCCACTAAAACAAGTCTTACAGAAGACAGATGCCTCAGGACAATTGCTCAAATGGGCAATTGAGCTCGCTCAATTCGATATTGATTACATACCCAGATTAGCCATCAAGGGGTAAGCATTGGCTGACTTCATCGCCGCATTTATGAGACCTATGCAAGAGGAAGTAAAGATCCCTGAGGTCGAGTGGTGGGAATTGTACATTGACAGATCATCATGTGACTAAAAGGTTGCAGTAGGGGTGCTCTTCATCAATTTGGAAGGACACAAAATTTTTTGTGCTTTAAGATTTGACTTCTAGGCCACGAATAACGAAGCTGAGTGCGATGCATTATTGGTTGGATAGCGATTGGCCTAAGAGGTGTGAGCAAAAAGATCGAAGATTTTTAGCGACTCACTACTTGTTGTCTATCATGTGAAAGGTGATTGCAAAGCTTGAGGGTCAAAGATGATAAGCTATCTCCAAAAAGTCCAAGAGTCATTGAGTTCCTTCTAGCAATACAAGATCAATCAAATACCGTGAGCTCAAAATGTGCACACTGATGCCTTAGCTCACTTACCCACTACTGAAGATGTTGATCTCTTATGAACAATCTCGGTAGAGCTCCTGTCATTCCCAAGCATTGAGTAGTATGATGTCATGACGGTGATCACCAACGCACTAAACTCCCAGATGAATTCGATCCCGGGCTACTTGTAGAATGATAAACTACTAGAGGACAAAGTTAAGGTGCAACGTTTGCGAGCTCGAGCAGCTAGATATTGTATCTACAATGACGCACTGTATAAGAGAGGGTTCACAATCCCGTTTTTAAGATGCATTGATGGTGAGGACTACAACACTGTCCTAGAGGAGATTCATTTAGGTCATTATGAAAATCATGCTGGGGGGCTATCCTTGGCACAAAAAGCTCTTTGACAAGGATTTTATTGGTTAACGATGAAGTAGGATGCCAGAGATCTTGTCAAGAGGTGTGATAAGTGCCAAAGGTTTGTGAAGGTACCACAAGCCCTGCCAGCCTACCTGAGACAAATGATTAGTCTATGGCCATTTGTAATATGGGGAATAGACATGATCAAACCATTTCCTAAGGCTTAAGGAAATAGTAAATATGTAATAGTGGTTATGGACTACTTCACCAAGTGGGCAAAAGCAAAGGAACTCGCTAAAATCTCATCTTCAAAGGTTAAAAAATTTGTATGGAACAACATAATTTGAAAGTTTGGAATCCTTCCATAGATCATTGTCGATAATTGGACTTAATTTACTAGTGAGAAATTTAAAAAGTTTTGCAACTACCTCAAGGTCACTAAGAACTTCGTAGTTATAGATCACCTACAAGCTAACAACCAAGTGGAAGCTGTCAATAAGATCATCAAGTGGATCTTGAAAACCAAGTTAGAAGCCAAAAAGGGAGCCTGGGTGGATGAACTGCAGACAATGCTCTGGGCCTACAGGACTACGCCCTGTAGCTCAACAGGGGAGATTCCCTTCTCGATAGTGTACAGGTGCGAAGTAATGATCCCAACAGAACTAGAGGTTGCAACATAGTGAAAAATCACTTTTAACCCAGAGGACAATGACCAATTGCTCGCTACAAACCTAGACCTTGTGGAAGAAGCAAGAAAAAGAGCTAGCCTCAAGTTTGCTATCTACCAATGGCATGTTGTGAGACACTACAATCACAGAGTGCAAGCTTGGAAATTCAAGCTCGGTGACTTAATCTTGTGTCTCATTCTTCCTGGAGTACGCAAACCCAATGAGGGGACCCTAGGACCAAACTGGGAGGGTTCATTCCTCATTAAAAGGGTTATAGGCAACGGAGCCTATCATCTAGCAGACACGAATAGGGTAGAGTTCCCCCAAGCTTGGATTGCCAATCACCTATGTCGTTATTATCAATAAGTGTCCCAACATGTAAGAGTTGGTCTATCGTAAATTTCTATGTAATTCTTTAAATTTTTATGGAATAAGATCCGGGAAAAAATTTTATGCAATGTAGCATGTCATACGGTATAATGACAGTTGATATAGCATGTTAAATTCTTGTTCCAATATAAACAATAATGTTGCATATTTGAGCATGAAAGTAACGAAGAAAGATGTGTCTAGCTTCCATCACAACAAAACCATTCAACACAAATAGTTCTCAAAGTCTATTGCAAGTCCTAGAAAGAAAATTCAAGATTACAAGATTCATGTTTCAAGAGGTTGGAGCCTCGGAAGCTAAGTCTTCACTAGGTTGGGAGTCAGAAGCTGGAGCATTAGGAACATCGGACGTTGGAGTAGCATAAGTGACCTACGTGCTATCTTCCCCTTAAGCAGTCACCTCCACAGGAGAGGCTTCAACTTCGGCACTCTATCCTTTCCCTGTAGGGCTGCCCTTGGTGGCTTTCCTTTTGTAGTGGACCATGGCCTCCAGAGCTTGAGGGCCAAAGAAAGAGAAGTCTAGCTCAAGATGTTTCTCCCAAAAAGTGTAGAAGAAAGTAGTGCAAGTCTTAGTCCTTGTCTCCCTAGCCATTTCTACCACCAGCGAAGATGTCTTTGCTTTGATTTTAGCTGCTTCCTCCTCAATGAAGTTCTCTCTTCAACATCTCCAACTCCTTAGTGGTAGCCTCGGCTCACTGCTCTGTAGATCTCACTCTCACCTCAGTAGTATCAGCCACTTTTATCGCTACTTATGCCTGCGACTGGGCCTCGTTTATCTCTATTTTGGCCTTATTTAGGTCGTTGGTTGCAAGGCTGAGACTATCATAGTAGTCTCAAGATTTTAGCTATTGAGGCCGCTAGCTCATCCATGAGACCAAATTTCTCAGTATCTTGGCCTTGGAGTGCCTCATGAATTTTGATCAACATTACACAAGCTCTACGACAACAAATGGTAAGGTTAGACTACACAATAAACAGGATTATCAAGGCAAGAAGCAATACTTACCACCAAGCCATGGCAAGCTGCATATATCCAACCAGTCTCCCAATGGTGAACCCCTTAGCCTCCAGCACCCCAATCCTACCGCTAGGCCCTAGGATCATTCTCATGCTCTCAACAAAGATTTAAGCATAATCTTTTGTTTTGGAGCCGCTGCGAAAGGTCACCTTCTTCTTCCCTTTGTCAACCATCTACTTTTTGGGGGGAGGACCAAAGGGAGAAGTGACATCGGTTGCAGTCACTTCTTTAGATCACTGTGCAAAGGCTGGTCCTTGTGAACAGACTGTGACAAAGGCTGTTGCCTGGTCTAGGACAATTGGTGTCATATCTATCTCAAGGGCTAGAGGCTGGTCTATAATGACCAGGGTTGAATCGATCTCAGAAGCCGGAGGGGCCTCTTCCTTGTGTCCGAGGGTTGCATTCTAAGGATAAGCTCCATTACTTTGTCATAATCATCAAAATTAGCAGGCCTGACCTCTATCGCTTGAAGAATCCCAATCTCCCTTCTAAGCTCGGTGTCCTTAGTAGGAGCGAGCTTGTAATAACAAAAGAGACTTTTATCAAACCTAAAGTCTTTCTTGAGATCTTTAGATGTCGTGAACTTGTCCAAGATCTCCAACTCCTTAGCCCCAAGCTTTGGCCTCTTATTGATCCTATCTACAAAATTAAACAAAGGTAAGAATCAAGACTAAATATCAAAGAACCATCAAACATACTCACTCAATCTATCTACCTGGAACGAGAGCAAAATCAAAGTTTCTAAGGTAACGCAACGTGGGGCATGAAATGTAGAACTAGCGAGACTTATAACGCCCCGCATTGGACTTCCCTTTAGCATCCCCCTTCGGCAAGATGCTCCTGTATGACATTTGTTGAGCCATGAGATAGTAAAGCCCATTCTTTGAGTTCGTGCACCTGAGGTTGTACAGGTAGCATAGAGTTTCGAGTGATAGTGGTGGAAGGCCATTACCCAAATGGATTAGGGAAACAAGATGTGCTTGGTGTATGAGTTTGGTGTAAGCTAAAATGGACTAAGTTTTATTTTGTTCAAGAAATGAACAATGAAAGGTTGCATTGGAAATCTTAGCCCCACTGTTAGGTATGGGAGAACGATAGCAATGAAACCCCGAGGCAGATGAGGACCGTAATCGTCTGGAGCAGGAACCATAAGATTGTACCCTTTAGGAATCTGCGACAATCAAATTGTGGATTGGATGCTATGGAGATGCACAGTTAAGGAATGAAACATGAATATGTGGCAGTTGAGGCATTGGCTTGCAGTGGTCCCTCAGCCCTTGGTGTGTTCCAGATGAGTACTAAAGCCCATAGCGACCTCTTTCCTACTCGAGGTCGCTTCTCTAGCATGTCGCACAACTCACGCATTCTAGGATAAGTCTAGTTCATCATCCTTGTTCCTAATGAGATGACGGTGACATGCATGACCTGCTCCCATCTATATATAGAAAAAGGCTGGTTAGGTCACTATGAGCAAACCGTACTGAAGACTAAGACTAACGACCCCTTACTCTATAGGCCATGCACATCCTAAGTCATCGCATCAATAATTCGGACTCTAGCAAATGGAGGGGCCACTCCCGCCGAATCGTAAAATCCCAAAAGACTAAAATCAATGTCCCAAATCCTAAGGTCTACCAGTAGCACAACTATTCTGATTCAAATAAAACAAAGCATCTAAACTAACTCTACCTATTAACATTATCATTTTTTAGCCAATCATAATCATGTCTCCTACTTCCTACAGAAATGGAAAATGTATAAAAACATAAGTCAAAAGAAGACATGTCGTGACCTATGGAGGCTAAAGGTTCGAAGTGGTTTGTGATAGTAGTTTCCAATTAAAAGAGACTAAATGATGACCAAAAAATCAGACTAGAGCCGGTGGAAATAGGTGGCAAAGGAACTGTCATGATAATCGAGAAAGTAAACAAGTAGAAAAAGATGGAACTTTGAAAGTTTTGAATGCCAATTGCGAGGGAGAGAACAGGCCCCCTTAGCTTATAAAGGCATTCGATCCCACTATCAGATCAAAAAGCTTGTCAATTACCCACGATCCAATGGCTCGGGGGAAACCAGTAGCCAGCTCATGATGATGTAGTGCACACTTATCAAAATGAAGAGTAATTATTGCCAATTATCGTTGGGAATTGAAGAGTTGTAGGCAAGACAAACGTGATTGCCAAATGACTCATTGGGATTGTAGGTTGTGCAACACTGGACTATGATGGCTTTCCATGGCCTTATGTCCAAGAAGTGCACTACGCACAAAAATCTTGCACAAGCCGCATCCAAGAAGTGCTCCACACACAAAAATCTTGCGCAGACAACTCTAAGACCTCACGTCCAAGAAGTGCACTATGCATAAAAATCTTACGCAAGCCACGTCCAAGAAGTGCTCCATGAATAAAAATCTTACGTAGACAATTCCAAGACCTTGCGTTCAAGAAGTGCTAGCCACGTACAAAAATCTTGTGCAAGCCGCATCCAAGAAGTGCACCACGCACAAAAATCATGTGCAAATAATTCCAATACCACACGTCTAAGAAGTGCACTACACATAAAAATCTTGGGCGAGCTGTATCCAAGAATTGCTCAACACACAAAAATCTTGCGCAGACAATTCCATGGCCTTACATCCAAGAAGTGCAATATGCACAAAAATCTTGCACGATCCGTGTTTTGAGAAGTGCCCCATGCGCAAATGATTCCAAGACCTCACATCCAAGTAGTGCTAGCCACGTAAGAAAATCTTGCATGAGCTACATCCAAGAACTACTCCATAAACAAAAATCTTTCATGGACAATTCCAAGACCTTGTGTCCAATAAATGCTCGCCACACACAAAAATCTTCCAGAAGTCGCATCCAAGAAGTACTCCAAAAAACAAAAATCTTGCACAGACAATTCCAAGACCTCGGGCCCAAGAAGTGAACTACACACAAAATCTTGCACGAGCCACGTCCAAGGAGTACTCCATGCACAAAAATCTAGCCCAGACAATTCCAAGACTTCATGTCCAAGAAGTGCTAGCCACGAACAAAAATCTTCCATAAGTCGCATCCAAGAAGTGCTCCACGAACAAAAATCTTACGCAGACAAGTCCAACATCTCACGTCCAAGAAGTGCTAGCAACGCACAAAAGTCTTCCGCAAGCCGCATCCAAGAAGTGCTCCACGCATAAAATCTTGTGCGGATAATTCCAAGACCTCGCGTCCAAGAAGTACACTTCGCACAAAAATCTTGCACAAGCCGCATCCAAGAAGTGCTCCACACACAAAAATCTTGCGTGGACAATTCCAAGACCTCATGTCCAAGAAGTGCTAGCCACGCACAAAACTGTTGCATAAGCTTTGTCCAAGATGTGCTCCACGCACAAAAATTTTGCGCGGACAATTGCAAGACCTCACATCCAAGAAGTGTACTATGCACAAAAATCTTGCATGAGTCGTGTCTAAGACGCACAAAAATCTTGCATGGGTCGTGTCCAAGAAGTGCTCCACACATAAAAAACTTGCGCAGACAATTCTAAAACTTCACGTCCAAGAAGTGTACTATGCATAAAAATGCTATGCAAGCCGCATCCAAGAAGTGCTTCATACATAAAAATCTTGCCCAGATAATTCCAAGACCTCATGTCCAAGAAGTGTTAGTCACACACAAAAATCTTGCACGAGCCGCATCTAAAAAGTGCTCCACAAATAAAAAATCTTGTACGAACAATTCCAAGACCTTGCGTCTATGATGTACTAGCCATATACAAAAATCTTACGTGAACTGCATCGAAGAAGTGCTCCACGCACATAAATCTCGCGTAGACAATTTCAAGACCATGGATCCAAGAAATGCTAGCCATGTGCAAAAATCTTGCACGAGTAGCATCCAACAAGTGCTCTATGAACAAAAATTTTGCATGGACAATTTTAAGGCTTCACGTTCAAGAAGTGCCACGAGCACCAAAATCTTGCATGAATTAATACACCAACACAGCTTGCATGTGAATTAAGTCTTATAACGGTGATGATGCTCGAGCACCCTATTACTTGAATTTGACCTCAAAGGCATTTTAATGTTCATGCTTTTTGCCGATTAGAGCAAGTTGACATGATCGACTGATCATGCATATGGCATATATCCTTTAAGTTAAAACTTATTGGCTTAAGCCTATTGACATAGATTTCACTTTTGACAATTGGGGTTGATTAACCCATGAAACACTCCATATAATGATTATCGAGTTATGATTTTGTAGGGGTTGGACATGTTGTCGTTGGCAACCAATTGAAGCATCGATATAATGAATTCATAAAGACAAAGGATATGAATTTAATGCTTGAAGTTTTATTAAAAGACCACCTTCAACGAGGTAGATTTACATCAGAAGGACTAATACACAAGAATAAAGCAAAAACCTAACGCTATTACTCCCATAAGAGAGGAGAGAGCCAGCCCCCAGGAGACAAAATGAAAGACCAATGAACATGGCTGCTCCTGCTTATAACCTTCCTCAGGTAGTGTTTCATTTCTTAATTCAAAGTAGAGCAATTCAAAAAGGAGTCAGGAGTCCAGCTAGCAAGGCTGAACTTCACAGAAAGTCCGTGAGGAAGTAACCCAAGATCTATACAAGACTTCCCAAGAGCCAACGAGAATAGCTATCCAAGGAAGCCATGTGCAATAGGATATTCATGCCTCTAAAACCCTTGCAATAGGCCATACACACCTCAAAGAGTTCCATTGGAAACTAGCTCGCTAGAGCCACAGGGGGTTTAAATAACGCATCCATCAGGCAACCTCATAGAGAAGCAAAAAGAGATTCACAAGCTTTTATAGACTAGACCAAGTTCATCGAATGACCCAGAAGACATTTGGCTGTTCTAGATCGAATGGTCCAAAAAAATGAGGTCACCACGCCAACAGTTGAAAGTTACGTATAGTGAAAAGTATGGCCTAAAGCAAGGAAAAGGGATGTCTAAAAGACAGAAAAGATGACACAATAGTTTGAACATAAAGACTTATCCAATCTTGCAGACTACAGACAAATACTTTGACCATTAGTGGCAACTCCCAGCTCGTAAAGTGAGCTAAGAGTTGGGGGGCTTATGTTATAGGTATTTTCCAAAAAGCACGATTTGGGCCAGCCAAGATCCAGTAAAAGGCACAACCAACTAGGTGGAGGACCAAATTAGGGATCGAGATTGCCTAATGAGAATGCCAAGCCATCGTGTGCGAGCTAAAGACATCGAGCGATGTCACAACAGGGCGTGTAGCTTGCTGAGAAGGCCCTCAACCCATCACTGAGAAGATAACCATCCCAACCATCCTCAAAGAGAACGACCGAGCGAGAACAGTGAGGTCAGCCAAAGCCTCCAGCTTGTCCACTAACACAATGCTAGGTCACGAGGTTAGCGAGCTAGACACTTGTATGGAACCCAATCAGCAACCTAAGGCACACGCCTCCAATTGATAGTTCAGCCTCTAAATCGACACATCAGGACCCAAGAAGTCTGACAATGATTTATTCAGCATTAATTACCTAATGCCAAGTACTAAATGCCTAGTGCAGTAAAAATAATTATTTTTCTACTTGTAAAATTACATTTCTAACCCTTTCCCTTTCTATAAATAGGAAGGGAAAATCATTATAAAAGGAGGGAGAAATTTGCATGCAGAAACTCTGCCAAAATACTGAGAGAGTACTGTATACAATAAGAGAGCACTGCCATTGTATTGAAACTAAGAAAAGCAACTATTAGTTGATAATCAAAACCACCATGGATGTAGGGGCTAACTTAACTTTAGCCAAACCATAATAAAACCCCTAGTGTTTATTGTCTTTCTTCCTTTTTAGTATCTTTCTTTTCTACTGTCTTCCATATTATACTTATAGTTTGTGGTGATATTGGACACAAACCTATTAACCATATTTTGGTGTCAATAGAGAGTTTATTATATTTGTGTAAGGATGACAAAAATCCAGCAAAAAGATTGTGGGATATTGGACGTCATAAGGTGAGTTAGTTTTCTGGTTTATTTTTTTACAAACAACAGAATGGATAGATAGTGAAAGGCAAAAGCAATTCACACCTAGTTTTATTGTCTACATTAGATTTTTTATTCTAACAACATAATTTAAGAAAATGAAGTCAGCTCTTAGCAGTTTTGTCTAAGACATGTTTTGATACAACAATAGAGAAAAGAACAGTTGCATATTCTTAACATATCTATAGCAAAGGCAGCTTTGTTTCCTTCATATATTTTCAAAATTAACCATTCATTCATCACCCAAAACCAATATTAAAACTAATTATACAGTAGAAAATCATAGTAAACTAACAAAAAAGAGTTTTTTGTATTATACTTCTTAATTTATCATGAAAACCAATCTAGAAGTTATAGATCGATGTGGGACATTCATGATCTTCGGGTTATACTTATATCAATGTGTGTGTAGGGCTTAATCCTAGAGGCAAATTGGCCATTTCTCTTTTTGGTAAGTAAAAACAACTTCATTCATCTATAAGGACACATTGTATAGTGGATCTCTCTCTCTGTTCCTATTAGATCTCACTTTTGCTGACAAATACACTGAATCTCTACTATATATTTGTTGGTTCATGTAACTTGTTCTTTTATGCCTTTAGAAGGGCTTTTTCTAGGAAGGTTGCTAGAATTCTGAAACTTTTAATTTCTATCCTTTCATTAATTACATAAGAACTTAATTGTTTATATTTTCTTTTCTTTTGCCTCCTCCTTCTACCTTAAAATGAACCAAACAATCTTGTTCATCCTAAGATTTAATCTTTTAACTTTTTGGAAGGAAAATGATACCAACTCATTAGCAGAATTAGCTAAGTTCTCTCATTTTAGAGGATGAAATTCCTATATGGAATTCTCATTGCTTGTACCTACTGATTGTATTTTCAGAAGTTAAAAGTGAAAAGAGAATCGATCATGCATGAATTCTTCCAAGATCAGCAAAGAATCTGCAACTATGTTATTCATCGACACATTGTTCACTTAGTAGTTCCTCATATCCCCTAGTGTGTCGCTCATACCAATAGTAAGCTATACCATCTTGCTAGTTTAACTAAATGGTCATCATTGCATCCTAGCAATTTGCCTATTCATTCTATTTGTTTTAAGAATTGTTAGGTGTCTGCAAACATATCTATCCCAATTTACATAGGAAGTTTGCATTTCAAGAATTCTTGCATTGGATACAGTCATTCAGACAGTGAGAAGGATAATTTATGTTCACCCCTATTTTGATTTGATTCATGGCTACCTCATTTAGCATTTCTATTCAAGACATCAGTAAGTTTTTATAGCCTAGTAATACACTATCTAAGGCATTCCCTAGTAAAGCAATGCATTTACATTATCATCCTAATCCTGGCCCTCTGCTTAAGCCTCATTTGAAATATAGGAACTCTCCTTAAATCAGTTTGGTGCAATGTGAGCCTTAACATTCACCACTTATAGTATCATTTTAGATTCACAACTATATTCAAGCACACATCAATTGGCACAATCATACATTCAATCATAAGTGCACACAAAGTTTTATAGATAATTTCAAATATGTCTCCTAAAGGTAGGGCAGTGTAAATAACAACCACTCCATGGTGCCTATGATTTATTCATATTGCTCCTCTGTTTAAGATAGAGACATTACTAGGTCTACAATACATTCCTTGGCTTATTACTAAATAGAACAGAAGATATAGGGTATAAAGTATTGTCTTTAGAACTTTGAGTTAAAGCTTGAAACTTGAAAGTGATTCTTCACAAGCTTGCTTAATCTCAAAACTCAATAAAATTATTATTTAAATGATGAAATCAATTTTGAATCTTAACAATGATTGTAATATAATTTAGATGTGTTTTAACCATTCTTAAGGTTTAGTTCAAACAAATTTTCATTAAAACATGAAATGGCAATAATATCTTTCACTATAATAATGAATATAACAACTGGGCTAAGATCCCTTTCTTAGGAATAATATCTAGCATGCCCTGATGATAAAGAAAGTTCTCAAACTCCTCGGCACTATATAAGGTACCCGATGAACTTAGTTTATCAACAGGAGTTAAGACTTGGTTAAAATATCCTAAGCACAACAATGTTGGTTGCATGGACAAATTATAGTTACTCAACAAGTCCCAAGTCTCCTTTCTCTATTGTAAGTGAGGAGGGCCATATACAAAAAGAAATGCAGAAATTAAAGTTTTTACAAGAATTACACTCTAATATATCATGACAATCACAAATTAAAGTTTTGATAATAGGACTCTAATATAAAGTTCAAACTAAACTTATTCTATCAAAGAATAGAAACCATACACTAAAATGGAATCTAAAGCCACAATTAACAACATGAAGGAAAAAGAGAGAGCGAGAGAAGAGAAGAGTTACCTGAAACAATCACCAAGGCTTTGGTTTTCATTTAGGGATTTGGCTTTTGTTTAGCAGAGAAAAATAGGGCAAAATGTTTTTAATTTTCATTTTGGTAGAGAGAAATAAGGCAAAATGCGCAAGCTTCTTTTTTTCATTTGGGAAAATAGGTTTTTAACTACTAAACATAGCGACGGTTAAATTTTAACTAATGCTTAACTAAAACATAGAGGTGGTTATTACTTAATCGTCGCTATTATTAAAAACTTTGAAAAATTTAGAGGCAGTTATTACTTAACTGTTGCTATTATTAAAAATTTTGCACAATATGGTGGTGGTTGTATAAACCGCCACCGTAAAAGAATTTTAGAGGTGGTTTGATAAACCACCTTTAAATAACCACCATTATTTTAACAATTTTTTTTTATATTGAATCATGAGTTTATATTATTATTGCTATTTACAGTCACTAGACATGTCACAAGGCCCAATCGTAGATCGCGAGGTTCAACTTTAGTTGAGAAACATGGAAAATGAGAAAAACAAAGGAAATAGCAAAGAAATCCAAGAATTGCACTTAGTTGATGCTTATTGTTAGCTTGCAAGTGATTGTGCTTTTTCTAGTATAAGCTATGATGTACTGTGATAGTAATTCAGCTTTTCCTAGCATGATTAATCAATATGTGTGATTTTATGTATAACTTTTTGTAGTAAAGAGTGTTTCTACATGAAATGTGTTTTGTTCATTCTTTTTTATTTAAAAAAGGAAGAGCAAAAATAAACACAGCAGGTGGTGGAAAAGTTGATAAAGCAAATAGGGTAAGGATACATGCTTACATGAAGGTGTTCAATTTTTTTTTTTACAAAATCATTCTTATATAATAATAATAATTATTATTATTATAGTGAAGGAAGGAATGAGTTGGTGGTAGATGGTAATGGAAGGGACGGGTTGATGAACATGAGACGGTAGTAGTTGTTAAAAATATGCCCTAGAAACTAATTACATATAAATTATGATATAATAAGATAAATTTTATAAATATTTGTCATATGCCCACTTTTAGAAAAATGTGATTGACATGGATAGTCGAGAGGTAGCCCACAAACCTGTGGTACAAACTTATAACACAATGAAAATCATTTATTTAAATGCTTAGAAATAAATTGAAAATAAATAATGAATATGTGTGGACATTAAATCAAATTGTTTCAAAGATAACATTTGTAATGGAAATATTAAACTAAGAAAATGTTATAAAAATAAACTATGCTTTCTTTAAATAATTGGTTTAGCTTAGCTAACTACTAACACCTTACTCTGTTCTATCCACATGTTGTCTTGTCTTTCCTACTTCTGTTATGTAGGATGAGGTCATGTCTAATCAAGAACCTCAAAGCTTTGTATATCTAAAAAAAATCATAAGACGAGAGAGATGAGTAGAACTAACACTACTCAGTGAATTGAAGGTTTTTACCCTTCTTTAAATTGAAAGCCTTTTTGGCCATAAGATTAGTATAACACGCACATTTATGAAAAATGAGATTTATTTCTCATTTATGAAAACATATGAAAAATCATGATAATTTCTGCATTGCAAACCTCATCACATTAGATTACATCAATATCAAGGATCATTGGTAGGAGTGATGTTCTCTTATTTGTTTGTATCGTGTCCTTTAATTTGAACCATCAGACCATTTTGTTTCATGTTATACCTTAATGCATTCATCCCACAACTTTCTATCACATGGATGACATTGTCCTATAACTCGTTGTCATATGGGAGACCATCTGTCCTGTAACCCTCCATTATGTGGGAGACCTAATGTGCATCTCTTAATGCAAATAGGTCCTCCAGTGTCTTGTGTCAATTGACAAACACATGCATCCTTTATATTTCCATATTCTAAATATACCTATCTTACACTTCCATATCTCATGATAATAGTTAAATTAATTAGTTAATTAATCATTTTGGGTTAGACTTCTATACATCTAACCTAGTTTCCAAATTCCAACCCTATGCCAAGCTATTAGCTAAGCCTGCCCTTGTAATCGTACATGTAATCATATAAACATTCATCTCTTAGAACATTATTTATGAGCCCTATGCATTTATTTAACTCCTCTAATCATTTCTAATCATGCAAAATTTCTTTTGGCTATTTTTCAAAAAATAACTTTATACATAAAAAGGAAGCTTGGATAACAGAAAACCACAAATACCTTAGAAGGAGAGAAATCTCTTAAGCCTAATCTTGGAGCCCTTACTCCAGCTTTGACTAGAATTCTTGACTATTGGGAAAACTACAACAATCAAAGAAAAATCAAAATGTAAGAAGAAAAAAAACCTAAGGAAAGAATTTAGCCCTTTTTAGGCCAAAATCCATACCTTAGGTTTATACCCTTCAAGAGTGCAAACTAGAATCCCTTTAGGCTGGGCAATGCTTTTTGGGAGCTACTCAATTGGAAATAAAGGTGGTGGAAAATGTTGTAGGGGCTACTCCTTATATTGGCATGAAAAGGTGCCAGGTTGATCATATTGTTAATGGCCGGTTAACCTACTGTGTTTGTGCTAATCGATTGACCACTTCCTGGGTTTCTTTGACTGCTTACTTTGGTTCTTGAGCCCTTTGTGGCCTAGGACCTTGGGCCAAAATATCATCTAGTCCTATCCTGATCTAGATTTTATGATAAGAAATTCCATTTTCTTACCTTTTACATTAAATGACTTGTTTTAGTTTAAATCTATGTATAGGAGATGTTACAAATTCTCCCCCTTTAGACAATTTGTCCTCGAATTGTCCATCCTATTTTCTCACATGTAACAATAAATAGCACTTAACACATAACACATAATACATATCATATATTTCATACGTACTTTCTTTGTTCTCATTTTACCCTTAACTTAATTACTTATCAAGGAAATCTGAATATTTCAAGCAAATGGCTAATTCTAGTTCCCAAGTGACTTTTTCTTTTCAACTTATGTCCTATAGCACCTTGACTGAGGGATCCTTCAATCATAGTCATTTAACTTGTTGGTCTAAAATGACTACAAACCTGACCTCATATGTCATCTTTAGTCTCAAATCATTAAGAATTTGTGGATGTACATGATTGTTTGGTATATACTTTTAAAGAATCAACACATGAAAAAATGGATGAATATTATCCAGCTCAGGTGGAAAATCAAAGTGATATGTAGCTATTCCTATATTCTTGAGGACTAGATATGGACTTATATAATGGGGACTAAGATTTCTGCATTTTTCACAGAGCATCACACCTCTCATAGGAGAAATATTTAGGAAGACTTGATCACCTTCCTAAAATTAGAATGGACATCTTATTTTGTTTGCATAGGACTTTTGCCTATTTTGAGCTATTAGTAGTTGATCTTGTATGACCTGAACATTCTCTAACACATCATAAACTAATTCTAGTCTTATAACAGTGCTTTCTCCCCTTTTGAACCAACTTATTGGTGTTTGGCACTTTTTTCCATAAAGGGCTTTGAATAGTGGCATCTAAATATTGGTATGAAAATTATTATTATATGTGAACTCTACTAATGGCAATTGCTCCATCCAATTCCCAAAAAATTCCAAAACACATGCTCTCGACATATTTTCCAGGATTTGAATAGTTTGCTTAGATTGTCCATAGGTTTGAGGGTGAAATGAAATACTGAACTAGAGTTGTGTACCTAAGGCCTTCTAAAATGTTTACCATAAGCATGATGTAAGTTGCATCCATCTATCCAAGATGATTGGAGTAGGTATTTGATGCAACGAGACTATCTTGTTTAGAAAGGGATAAGCATATTGTATAATATAAGATCTTAAACTATGAATATCCTATATTATCTTATAATTCTTATACTATCAATATTTATCTTATACAATGTACTGTACTATAACACTTTGACAAATGATTTAGACTAGTAGCAAATTTATGAAATTGTGTGTTAGAAGTATATAATTTATTGTTAAAAAATGCATTTTTGTTGCCAGAAAGATTTTGAAATTTGGTGGACCAAAATGAGTATTTTAAATTCATGTTATAGGCCAAAGCATAATTTTCCCCTTTTTTTCTTTTTTATCTCTTTTTCTTTTTTTATTATATTTTTCCTTCCTTTTTTTTCCTTTGTTGCACTAACCGTAAGTAGACATATTCTGCTCTCTATTCCTCTGCCCCCTTCTGCTCTTCGTGTTTTCTTATTCTTCTTCATTTGTCTAATCTACTACCATTGCTTCTACTTCTTCTTCTTTCTATCAAGCTATTGCATCTACCACCTTCTTCCTTTCAGATGCTACCCAGTTTCTCCGACATTACTTTTTCTCTTTTGGCCTCTGCAATCCCTAGCCACCATTGTTGTTTTGCTTCGTTCTAACTTGCCTTCACTGCTGCCCACCTACGTTTACTAATCCTTATCCTATTTGCTCCCGATCTTCCCTCCTCTCTAGTCTACTCGATCATTTCTGCTTCAACCTAGGTCAACTTTTTTAACAACTCATGTCAAGAGTTTTCCAATCTGTCGGTCCCAATTCAAAACAATTAAGGATAGATCAAAATATGTGGAATGAATATAGTTCTTGCCCTTATCTAATTGGAGATTGATATACACTTGTATCTGGTTTATATCACTAGTAATTTTCATGTATATAGAATAAAAATGAGCAATTATACACAATTTGGCAGAAAGATATCAGATTTGTAGAAATAAAGGAAGTGCAGTAAAATAAAGAGTTGAAGGCCAATCTTTTAAAGTGATTCAACTTGAATTGTAATTGCAATTCAAGTCTACTCCACTTGATCTTTCTCAATCGAAAGACCTCTTCAATTAACAATAAAACCTTTCAAGATTACTAGGCTTTTGAATTGCCAATTTTACAAAACCACAAGAATTGACAGGGATCTTGCTAACCTAGAAGATTTACAACAGGTTCTCCTAAACCTAAACAGATTTCTAA